>JNDP01001048.1:0-221840 GCA_000696975.1 Apophysomyces trapeziformis B9324 | reverse complement strand
ACCATGGCATTCAAGACTGCAAAACCTGTAGAATGCGATGGAATCGTGATATTAATGCAAGCAAGAATATGTTCTACATTGCTCAATCTATATGGAACGGCCATGGGCGCCCGGACGCGTTCCGCCGGCCGACACAAATCACCGCTACGAATGCGGGACCCGAAAGGGTTTAGATTTTTACGGTAGGAGTATTAGGCAGTGTTTCTAGTTAGGATTGTTTTACTAACGTTTATCTTTCGCAGGTGGTCACATCGGTAAGCTCACTATCACATTTTAACAGAGGATACTCACCAACAATTACTGGCAAATTCTTTATAACTTTTTATCTCCAAATCTTCAAACAATTTTGGATGAAATCTTCAAAAACTTTTGAATAAACCAGTACGCATCTACAGCAATGCCATAGCTGAACTGAAATTTGTTTTTTCCCACGTCTCGGTCTTAAATGAAGTGGAGTTTCTATACCAATAGAAAGCGATTACTGAATATTAAGTCGATAAACGTATGAGGTTTATAACCTGGAAGCAGACATTGATGCATTGCATCGCACCAGGTATTACCCAATACATAAGAGGGTTATGACTAGATTTTCTTGAAGAGCTCAGGGAAAATAACCCATTAACATTGTATAAAGGTTTTATAAGCAGTATACACTTCACTGCGTATTTATTATTGTTTTCTTTATCACTTCCCAGTTTGTGCTTGAGCACAGACTACGGATGCTGTGGAAAGATGCCAGTTACATGTGAATGATGCTCATGCACCCTTCAACCATTCAATTTCCGCCCTGTGACTTTCTGCCATTTGTGGCTTGGCGGACTGGCACCTTTGCAATTCTAAAAAAAGGCAGGCCGAGTATCGTCCTCTGGAATACAGTATGCAAGATTCCTTTTTTGCCACATCGCGCAAGCGGAAGAGAACAGGATCAGCTCCCGCAAATAAGTCGGCAGGTGCTTCAGGAAGAAAAGCTAGAGGAGGAAAGCCAGCCAGAAAAGAAGCAAACAAAAGAAGCGATGAGAGCGCCGATGAAGACGATCTTGAAGGGGCTGGTACAATTGACGACATGAATCTCGTGGAGAGCGAACCAGAATCGTCCGAGGAGGAAATTGAAGAAACGGCAGCTGAAAAACGTGTACGACTTGCGAAAGCTTACTTGGAAAATATCGAAGAAGGCTTAGAAGGTACAGGGAGCACTAGTTGTGAGAGAATAATCCTTGATTAATATCATCCATAACAGATGATCTTGGTGGATTTGACGCTGCTGATCTTGACAGAGATCTGATCGCTGAACGTCTCAAAAAGGATGCGGTGTGTTTAGTCGAACATATTAAGGATGATGCTAAATACAACTTCTTACAGGATGAGATGGCTGGAAAATTGCATCGTCGAGTAGCAGACACGGTATGAATTCTACGATTCACTGAAAAGGAAGACAAGTGATATTAATTGTTTATACTCTCACAGTTTGATTTTTCGGCAGTCGATACAGAAAAGATTCAAAGCTGTCGCGGTCATCAACTGGCCATAACCGCTGTAGCACTAGCTGATAACGGCAGTATATTCTACACTGGTTCAAAGGATGGATCTATTATTAAATGGGATACGAAGACGATGAAAAAGCTACATACGTTTTCGGGCGGACGCAAGGGTGTGAAAGACTATGTGGGTCACACCGATCATATTTTATGCCTTGCCCTGAGCTCCGATAATCAATATCTTGCAAGTGGAGGTCGGGACAAATTGATAAACATTTGGTCAGTCAAGGATAATACACACATCGTTGCATTTACACAACATAAGGACGCCATTTCTGTAAGTATTTAATCTATCGTTTGAACAGCTGTTTACATTAGTTGCAGGGTCTGGCGTTCCGTAAAGGTTCAAACCAGCTGTACTCTGCATCCTACGATCGTACCATCAAATTGTGGAATGTGGATGAACGAGCTTATATTGAAACGCTTTTCGGCCATCAAGACCAGATCACTGGTATCGATACCCTTGGTCGTGAACGGTGTGTCAGCACAGGGGGCCGTGACAAATCGGCACGATTGTGGAAGATTCCAGAAGCATCACAACTCGTTTATAGAGGAGGAGTGACAACGAAAGACAAAGACGGTAGTAATCGTCCACTGTATGTTGAAGGCTCGTTGGATTGCATAGCGCAGATTGAAGAAAATATGTTCGTTACCGGAGGAGATAGCGGGTTAGTCTAAGAATGAGATGACATGAGATACTGATCATTGCATTAGTGCGATTTCATTGTGGGATATTAACCGCAAGAAGCCCGTATTCACTTTTCCAATTGCACACGGTCTAAACACAGTACGCAGCGAATCGGAGGGAGATATCAGCACCCCTCATTGGATCACAGCAATTGCCACTTTACGATACTCAGACGTGTTTGTATCAGGGTCATGGGACGGGTTTGTGCGAGTGTGGAAACTGGCAAGTGACAACAAAAGCTTCAGTCAGATTGCGCAAATTCCAGTGAAGGGAGTTGTGAACAGTCTGCAAATTAAAACGATGTTTCCCTCAAATCGCACCCTTCTCGTTATTGGTCTTGGTCAGGAACTCCGGATAGGACGATGGCTTCGTCTCAAAGGAACCAAGAACTGCACCAAAGTACTAGAAATTCCAACTCATTCAAAAAACACCATGCTTTCCCATCCATAATCTAAATAAACATTTTGTACTGTACTTAGACATAGACAATAATCAATCCTCTGTCTACTCAGACCGGTCAGGAACTCATTTGATTAGATGCCTTCTCATACATCCGCTTAGCATGAAAGATAAACCGGCCACGAGATGTTGCTGACTTCCTGCCGAACCAATAGAAACTTAGGACTCTGGCATTCTGGCATATAAACTCGCTTATCGGTGCATAACCCACTCTTAAACCATGCGTACATTCGCTTTACTTCTCACTGGATTAGCTTTTCTCTGTCTGGCAAAGGCAGAGCTACAAGCTCCATTTAGTGCATCACAATTGACAGTGCAAGAAGAAGAACAGCTGTACGAAGCAGCTGAAGAACTACTCCAAACCGATTCCATAAAGAAGTCATGTAGCAGTTGCATTTCGCTATTGCAGATTACTAAGAAGTTGTCCTACCTTCCTGAGAGTATGCTGATAAAGGCATTGGTCAGAGTGTGCAAACGTACGCAGAAAGTGGATTCTGAAGTGGTACGTACACCGATTGCTTTATTAAAACTTAACTTACAAAAAACAATTAACATAGTGTCAAGGTGTGATAGAGGAACAGGCACCTGTATTCGGCAAGGTGTTACAGGTTACGTACCATTTGTTCCATTAAAGGCGAACAACTGACAGTCAGCTCTGTGTAGACCATGACTGTCTCTGGGAGAGATGGTCACCTCATGTGTGCTGCCGTCCTGAATTCATGCCCTTACCCAGGTAGATAAGGAAATAACTGAGATAGCAGTATTTATCAACCAAGCGTATTATTGTTGAACAGATGTGGAGGATTGGGAAGTAGAGTTTCCCAAGAAAAAGCCAAAGAACTATCCACGTCGAAAATCAAGGGGAAAGACGTTCACTGTCCTGCAATTGAGCGATTGGCATATTGACCCAGAGTATCAGGTAGGAAATGATCTAACACACTTCGTATCTCCACATGCATTAATGGGTCTTTTCAGGCTGGTTCAGAAGAATTATGTGATAAACCTATCTGCTGCAGATCCAGTTATACGGATTTTTCAAATATAACCAAGGAAGCTCCTGAATGGGGTAAGAGATCTTTTGTCATTATCTGTGAAACTCAAGAACTACATCAGGTGCATATACTTGTGATACTCCACTCAAGTTGATCGAATCCATGTTGCACTTCATTCCTAAGGTGGAACCTGACATTCAGTTCGGTATCCTTACAGGAGATATCCCGCCACATGAGGTTTGGTCCACGCTGCCTGTTAGAAAGACTTTATCTGTCCAGAAAGACTCCTTTGATATTCTCCATAGGCACTTTGATTCGCCCAATCTGTTGAATACTGTGCTTTATCCGGCTGTGGGCAACCATGAATCTGCGCCTGTCAATATCTTTCCACGCAAGAATTCAAACATACCTATCGATGAAAAGAGACAATATTTAGATTTGGAGTGGCTTTATCAGGGTCTCTTGGAAAACTGGAGAGGCTGGTTGACCCATCACTCTGCTACAGATGACATTAGACACAACACGGGCAGTTACGCTATTAGGCCAGTGAAAGGACTGAAATTGATCAGTTTAAACACGAATTTCTGTTACACCTTCAACTGGTGGTTGTACGAAAACCCTATAGAGAAGGTGAGGAAAGAAAAACTTGTGCATGCAATTGTTCCACGCTGAATATTCTTCTTTGTATGATAGGATCCAAACGGCGTACTAGAGTGGCTGGTGCAACAGCTGCAAGACTCGGAAGATGTCGGCGAGCGGGTTTGGATTATCGGGCATATTGCGCCTGGCGATATTACCTGTTTCCATGACTATTCTAACTACTACTACCAAATCATTGATCGGTACGCTCCACACGTTATTGCTGGCCAATTCTTTGGCCATACGCATAAGTAAGTAGAAGCTTAATGCGTTGTCAACCAGCTGATTATCCTTGTATTTATGACTGTAATCAGAGACGAGTTGGAAATATTCTATAGCAAAAGCAATCAGAGAGCAATCGATGCGATTTCGGTTGGCTACATTGCTCCCTCTATTACTCCCTTCCAGAACATTAATCCCGGATTTAGGTGACGAATTTGGCCTTAGAATTCATGAACCTAATACTTCAGTATTTTGTTATAGGATATATAAAGTAGATACCGAAACATTTGAGGTAGTAGATTCTATTACATATACTGCCGACTTGGACCAGGCTGACTCGTGGAGAGATGGACCAGTAAGTGCTTTTTTGGCATCGAACTCAGCATGTATTCATTTATACACGTGGGAAAGAATTGGCACGTGGAATATTCTGCAAGACAGGCTTATAATTCACCATTGGCACCGGTGCCAGCAACCTTGACCCCTGCCTGGTGGCATAATGTAACGGTGGCCATGGAAGAAGACCCTGAGACATTCGCCAAATATTGGTATTATCGCACCAAATCTTCACCGATGACCAAGGATTGTGATGAAGAGTGCCAGAAGAACACTATCTGCGGGATCCGTGCTGGGAAATCAGAGTTACGTTGCGACTATGAACCCGACATGTTTCCAAAAGGTGAAGCGCAGGAAGGATTGGACTTTAAGAGAAAGAGATATCGCCCTGAAGAGCATTTGTGTGGTCTTAATCTACACAGTGTCACTCGTCACTGAATAATGTCTTCTTGTGTCATAGAATGATGCTGTTACCTGTTTCATTCGATCGATAAATGTGAGATTTTTAAATTCCTCATTCAACGGACTTTGTTTCCAAATGAAAACTTGCTTGCCTGTGCAGAATTCCCGCAATTTTAAACTCTGAATAGTTGGCGTGATCCTTTGCGAGTGCGTTTTACCACGTAAGACTAAGTTCAATTGGGAAATAAGCCTTGATGACGGTATTTCTTTGTGATGCCTTTGCCAATGACTGTGTGCATTCGACAATAGCTATTACTGGCTGAATATCTCCACTTACAAATGGTAAAACGATGGCTATTATTGGCAGCCATTTCTCATCCTATCCTTGGCTGCCACATTCGTTTCAAACTAAGCAAGGATGAGTGCATTCATAGTGCGAGCCGAAAAAGGGGAGAGTCACGACTCAGGAACTACAATTTTCCAGTTTACACAGTGAAACATCAGTGAGTTTGTAGCGGCTTCTTCCGTAAGACATAAAAGCCTCTGAGAGTTGATCATTGCAATTTAACTATTTGTAATACAAGTTTTGTTTATAGGTTGTACAGACGTGAAAAGGAAAAAATGGCGATCTTACGGAGAAGATTGAGGTGAAACAACAATGACCATGTGCATGTGATGTTACCAAACACAGAGAGTTAATAATAAAAACAGAGAAAGTTTAAAGGAAGGGTTGAATAGAAAAATGCTTCATCGCAATAAAAATGCGTCTACTGTGGCAAAACACTTAATGAGGATATCGCTGTTCTTGTGAAGCGGGTGTAGTCGTGGATGCTTTTTGTTGCTGTTGATGATAAGCATCTTGTTGATAGTAGCCTTGATCAGCAGCTGCATAGCCATTCTGATACATGTTAGGATCTTCATGAGCGTAATAACCTCCATGCATTTGTTGCTCTGCGTGTCCTGCAGTCTGCCTATCGTACTCTTGGTGACCGTATGCTGGCTGTGCTTCCTGATGCTGAAGGGCATGAGAAGGAGATCCGGGATTAGGTTTGCCTTGCTGTTGTTGAGCGTCATGAGGAGCATAGGCTGCATGGTCGCCAGCGTCATAATGCTGCTGTTGATGGTGAGGATCTTCGTAATATCCACCTTGATAACCATATTCCCCTTGTTGATGCGGAACTCCGTTCTCATCGGGATGATACGCGTAGGCAGCCTGGTAGCCATGTGGATCGTTATGGTACTGTTGTGCGTAAGGATCGTGGTAGCCCATATCGGCAGCTCCATCATTTGAGTATACATTTTGACCGTGCGATGGTTGATGCTGATCAAGTTGGTTCATGGCTATGCTTGTTCCAGCCATACCCATGCTTGGCGAGCCAATGTCTCGATAATTCATAACAGGCGACGTCATGTTGTTGAAGGCTTGGTTACTCAGCTGAGGTGAGTATGTCTGACCAGGATGGCTCGCAGCTGCCATTTGAGGTGTACTATGATATCCGTAGGCGCCATCGTCAAGGTACTGGCCGGGCTGGTGTTGATATGCTGTTTCTGGTGCTGCTACATGACCGTAGTCTGCGTTGTCTTGGCCTCGGTTGGCTATCTGGGACGGATCCCAATGTGAGTCGGCACCATCGATACCGCGATCACCATGGTCGAATCCTTTGTTGCCAGGGGCAAAGATTTCGTCCATGGCGCGACTGGCGCGAGTGCTTCGTGCATGGCGTCTTCTTCGGCGAATGAAGAGCATGGCCACAGCACCTAATAACAAGGCGCCAAAGACAGCACCAACGATGCCGCCAACAAGACTGGTACTGACACCGCCTTTGTTTTGATTTGCTGGGGTAGCTGATGCGGTGGGGCTTACAGACGAAGACGTTGTTAACGTCGACGAAGACAATGTGAGGGTACCAGATAGACTCGTGACAGTAGTTATCGCGCTGTTTGTCGAAGTAATTGATGGTGTTGTCGTATGAACTACTGTAGTTGAAGGCGCTTGTGTTTTAGTAGTCACCTGAGTGTTAGCATTTGTGGTAGTGTGTGTAGGGGGAGCTGTTGTCACGGGAGCAGCAGTGGTAGTCTGCTTTGTCGGATCTGGCTTGTCCGGTGTCGTTTTTGGAGGTTCGTTCGTTGTTGGGTTAGGTGCTTGGGTTGTGGTAGATGGCTTTGGTGCTTCAGTAGTGGTGCTTGGTGTATCAGGCTTTGTTTCTGAGGTTGTTCCGTGCGATGGCTCTGGTGTGGTGGAGGCGCCCTGTTCATCAGGAGTTGCATCAATCAGATTTGTTTCTGCTTTTGTTGTTTTGGACGGATTGACCGAAGTATCAGCCATGGTAAAGGTCAAACAAGAAAAAATAAAGGAAAGGAAAGGAAGAGGTAAATGATTTGCCCACCAGAAGATGGAAGAATAAACTCTCCTTCGTGCAACATTGGAATTATTGCGCGGGTCTGGATCTGTGGATCATCTAAACCCAGAATACACACGGGTAAGGCCAAGAATAGCTTTTTGTCCAACTCAGCATATCACAGCACCCAGTCAAGTCTTGTCTTAAAAAATTACAATGGTCTTTTCCGTGGCCTATTTGATTCGCCTACAGAAGCAGAAAGAACGCCAAAAGAAGTAAACAATGGGAATTCACTCTGGGTGTAAGCCCTTTTTTATTGCATCCCCTGAAATATTCGTTTTGTTAGGAAAAACGACTCAGCCGCATACATAGATGTCCGTGATTTCCAAATCATAGCTGGAAACAGTAAATGGCTGGATATACGGTCCCTGCCGTAAAATGCAAGAGAAATGTCCGCTTGGATGAGATATTCTATTAACTTGTTTCAAACATAAACACCAAGGAACAGTCTTGAACAATTTCACGTAAATAATCTTTCCAGAACACCTAAACTGTGGTCTACCGATATATATTTTGTTTCGGTTGAACAAAAGAGTCAATCGGAGCAAACGCGACAGATACAGAGTTTTTCCATTGGAGTGACAGCCGACACAAGGATGTCTTGTACCTTAAAACGCGTGGTCGTGCAATTGTGTGACATTTTGATAACAAACGCCAAGATATTGGATGATAAACTGCAAGTAATTTCTAATTCTTTGCAAAAGGTACAACTTTAACGGTAGTTTCCAGTTCCAAACTGAAATTTGTGAATTAAGAAGTGTTCCAAGCAAGATTACACACTAAAGGTACCTTTGCTATTCAAAAGAGTCGGGAATTTTTGGTGTACCTTCCTTTCTTGTATGTTGTAATGTACAGCATGGAGAAAAACAGTCCCTTCTTTGGATTTCGAGAGTTGCCCCTACCTTACTGATTGCATCTTCTCAGGCACTTTGGCCAGACTAATGTACTACTTTTAATCACTGCATTGTCGGCATCGTTCTCACTAGCATTAATTAGTTTAACACAAAAGCCCGTACTATAACACGTTACTATTTCAACAACTTGCAATATGCTGGTTGGACTTTGGATAGATGGCAAAATTCAGTAACATAACACGAAGTTAGAGTAATCGAGGGGAACGGAATCGACTACGATATAGATATTGGGTGGCAGCTGATGAAACAAAATACCAAGAGGCTTCACAATGGAAGAAGCATAACAAAGGTCTGCATGGGCGCTGTACAATGCTCCAATGAAAGTTGTGCTGCTTATAAAGTACATACAAGACCTAAAAGCACTCTTTCTCTTCTTAAGCCACAGCTGAGAACGCCATGTATCCGTTATCATCAGAAATCGTTGGAGCGTGTCAGTCGTGCTGCTCGGATGAACTTCAAGTTCGAAGGTTTTTATTGCGCCATGACACACAAAGGAAATCACACGTATAACAGTTATGATGCAAGTCATATCCCGAGAGAAGCATTAACGCAGTTTGAGAAATGCGGCTAGACCATGCAGTAGAAACTGCTCTTAATTTAATCACTGGAACGAGCTCAGCTTCGCATAACACATTTGCCCCTGTAACAGACATCCATCCTTATTCCGTGCATCATGGTAGAACTAAATACCAGCGAGCCGAAATTATACGAAAGAATGGACATGCAAATGACCAGCAAGAAAAGATGGAAGATGTTTTCAATGGATTCGAAGGTCTCAACGATGAATATCCCGGCTACCTTTGTAATCCGTTAAATATTTATCCACAAAACTTTTGCATTGCATTTCGCTCTCCCATGATCGCTGGCAGTATCAGCCTTGCAAAGTTTCCCATATTGACGGACGTCACTTTCAACTGCTTCCTAGAAGAATACTATTTGTGCTCCACAGCAGTGTACCTTGAAGGACTGGAACACTTCTTGGTAGCTATCCAAGCGGTACTCGGCGGTCAGACCGTTAGGCATTACGAGGGATACTTCACCACGCTATTCAATGCCTACAATATCCAGTTTACAGCAGAGGGCAACTCCAGCGGACCGGTAGTCGATTTTTCTTGGGCGCAGCGACATGGGCTCTGCGCTGCCTACAGGAAGCGTACCGGGGACGATGACGGGTATGAACATCTTAAAAAGGCTGCTATTACCACTTCGTGCAATCGGTTCAGAGAGTGGCTATCAACCATGCTATTGTGGAACCAAAGAAAGAGGACACCTTCAACAATACGTCTACACGACGTATGAAACAAGCAGTATACATAAGTTCAATGGCGTTGTGTCTGCTATACGAGAAGAGTTTCCCAATGCAAGCAACTGTATAGACTGGTGGACAAACGAGAAGACGGCGGGCATGATTTTTATATGCTATAATTCTGTCAACAAGACATTGTAAATGAGCAAAGCCCGTACTACGAATGGCATCGAGCCCTTCCATAATGCATTGTATACTGTTAGTCAGAAGAGGATGCCTCTGTTGCCGATTCTTAACTCAGTTCTTCATGTACTTACGCGCAGAGGAGGTTGCAATTATACAGTCCCAGAAGCTTTTGCCGGTTAGATATGTCCAGTTAAAGAAACAAACTATATACCATATCGCAAATTTTTGTATCACTTATACACATATTTCTTCAGAAAATCGAAAAGAAAAGCAAACTGATATGTGAATGATGGGCGTGCGCCGGACATAAATAAAACACATAATTGACAGAAAACGTCATAGAGATAGCTCGAATAGAGCAAGACCTATGTGCTCATAAGAATAGCTCGAGGCAAAACTGACCATTTATATAATAGAAGAACCGGAAACGAAAATACCGAGTGATTCAAAGCTTATTTGCAAAAGGAATAAAACATACAAGAACTACAAACGGCTGGCGACTGAGATATGGTGCCTATTGAAGATAATTTATGTATTCTGCAATCTGATTTAGAAACCACCTTATGCGAAAAAAAAGAAAAGAAAAGAAAAAAGAAAGAAAGAAAGAAAACGTACCGAAATGGTTCGATGCAGAGCAGAACGAGCAGCGCGCCTGCCCGAGTTCAAAGTTAAGCACAAACGCCAGAAAAAGACGCTGAAAGGAGAGCTAAGAGAAGAGAAATAGTACAAGCCCCTGAAAACGAGTCAACCTGTGATCAATGCTATATCAGTAGTTTACGATATGACGATGGTCTGACTTGAATGTAGTGAAGACTTTAACAACGAAGAGGCCAAGGAACCTGACGGAAACAAAAAAAGGCGTTAAGTACTACTAGGTATATTTTAAGCTTACACTTGGTTTAGGATCACGTCATTAACAGTTCTATTTATTATAGAGAATGGACACGAAGCACTGTATCTTCCTAAGGAACGCTTGGTATCCTCTTTCCTTTGCATAAAACCACTAGCAGTGGAAGTGCTGGATGACGAAGACGTGGGTGTACCGTCAGATGACGCCAAGAAAAAGCCTGTGCACTCCATGAAACTCAAACAGAATGAATATAACTCCTGTTTTATTGATTCTGTTTATGAGCTTCTAATGAGGGTTGTACTTCCAGCCACTCCTGAGCCATCTGTGATCAGCGAGGAAGCTCATACAAAGGACTTCTTGTTGCGCGCTCTATAGTTGCTATAATACTTTTTTTACGTCGCAAGAAAATGCCTTCTATCTCTTGCACAGTTCTGCTATGACAAGACATTTAGTTTACCATAGATGTCTCCAGAGATGTTTTTCAGTATAAATGCACTCAAGAAGAGGAGAAACTGGATGCAATTGCCGGGATTTGCAATGCCATGTTAACGCAAACGTCTTCATCGTTATTATATATTTCGATATAGTTCTTGGCAGTCCAGACATTTATATCAATAACGAACGCGGCTTCTTTTGCTGTTCCTCCCTCATCAATAGCTAAACTCAAGATTTTTCTATTTGCTGTCGGGTATATAGTATGTATGAACCTCTTGCTCTAGCTTTGTCATGCATGTGAATCTTTTCGGAAATGAACAATGTCTGCTAAAGCCTCTCCAACATCGCCAACAGACAATCTGGCACCTGCCAATGTACGCATAGAGGGCAAAAGCATCATTAACAGAACTATTTCTCTGGCATCCTTTGCTCAAAACGACTACATATAAATGAGCCAATCCCAACAACTCGTTTTGTTCATCATCTTCCGGCATGTCAACGTCAAATGAGGTAACACTATTTACATTCAATAAAGCATCTTCAGCTTCTACGTATAACACACAGGTCATTCATTCACAGTACTTTTGAAAAGGGTCTGAAATCATCGCATCCAAAAGAATAATCAGGTCCCGCAGCTTTTCTCTGAAAAAGAAAGTCCCATTTTCCTTTTTTGCCCGGAAAGGCTTCCTAGCTCTTATAACTGCGCAAGCTTTCTATGTCGACGGTTTGCAGATTTTATCAGCAGGGTCGTTGCAATCGTGGCAGCAACTGCAATTTTAAACACGTTGGACCGGGACAAACAGTAGCGGAAAAATATAAGTAAGTTTGAATCAAAGTATTAATAACAAGACAAAAGACCAATGACCGATTATAATTAGTGAAGCATCCTTAATATCCAATTTAAAAACTGAGCGACCTCAATGGCCACTTAGTGTATATGCCCCTGCAAAAGAAGAGCCAAACTTGATTGTTGGAACGGATAGAAGTCCGGAGGAAGATCGTCTGGCATTTTATATGGAATTATGGAAATCGGGGAATACCAGTCAATCGGTGGGTTTTCGATAACCTTTGCGTCGTCCATATGCATTGACAGAGATATAGACAGCAAATTACGAGAAAGCCGTCTCGGATATGGAAACACAGGTTAATGCAGTTCTCGGTAATGCAAAAGGTGCATTGCAGCATTACGAGCAAGAAAAGTCGAAACAGTCAACAGGGTTCGGAGGAACTGCCTCGAATCAACCGTTTGCACCGTTTACCGGAAGCGCCTTTGGGTCAGCAGCAGGTAGCACAGGAGCTTTTGGGCAAACTTCTACCCCTTCAGCGTTCGGGCAGGCAATCGGAACGGGAGCATTTGGCACGAGTAATACCGCTTCTGCGTTTGCTGGTGGTTCTACATTTGGATCAAACCCAACTTCGGGAGGAGCAAGTGCGTTTGGTCAGACATCAGCATTTGGAAAGCCTAGCGCATTTGGACAGACATCATCGTTAGGTTCTACAACGTCAGCCTTTGGAAAGACTTCGAATATAGGTGCGTCAGCGCCGGCCTTTGGAGCGACATCTAGCCTTGGCGGTTCGAGCACTTTTGGGCAAACGTCCAGTTTAGGGGCATCAGCACCAGCATTTGGAACACCATCCGCTCTATCTGCAGGCAGCACTTTTGGACAGCCATCCAGTTTAGGAGCTTCTGGTGCAACTTTCGGTGCGACTTCTTCCCTTGGTTCAGCAAATGCATTTGGAAAATCATCTGGATTTGGTAGCGCACCGACTTTCGGGGCAACTTCTAGCTTAGGTGCTACAGGATCAGCATTCGGACAGACGTCTGCTTTAGGAGCAAACAGCACGGTCAAACCATCTGTATTTGGCCAACCCAACAATACGCCATCTGCTTTCGGTGCACAGCCTTCGCCCTTTGGATCAGCAACGCAGACCACTTCCTCAACACCGGCTGCCTTTGGATCTGCTGCAGCACAGAATATTCCCACCTCTATATCTGCCGAAGCCAAGCAGAACGCACTATCGAGCGATAATCCTGCTATGAAGGCGTTTGCAGCTGATAGTTTTGAATTCCGGCACATCCCTGAGATTGAACCTCCTCTCGAGCTGCGGTAGACAACAGGCGCCTGCATGTCGTAGTTATTGGGTTCATATCATTGTCAATTTTCCATTCAAGTCATATTTAAACCATCATGGGCAGTTCATAGTATACAATGTAAAAGACTGGTCCACAAAGACTTCTTATGTATGGCGTGTTTGTATGTATCAATCTTTGATAAAAAGATCAGTAATATCGTTATCTTATGTACACAATGTATAATATATGTGGATAGATAGTGCTCGTTAGGAAACATGATCTGGTTATTGTAAACTAGCAGAACAGAGAAATGATACTATGCTGAACTTCTTCTATCGGATGGATCATCATCACAACACCCTTTTTTCCCCTTCCTTAATACTATAACCACCTGTCATAGCAATAGTGCTATCACCGATTCTACGCTTGATACTCTATACGGATCCAAAACGAAGACGGGTTCTAATTTTAATTTTGTATTTTATTGACGTACAAGACGTCCTGATGTATGAGAGGTGCGAGAGTGTGTGTCTGTGTATATGTGTGAAATGCGGAGCAAATTTGTTTTTAGCTTTTAGCTTCTGTAATAAATGACTAATAGTTGCTGTCAGTTTCGTTGATCAAAGGAGAAAAACACGCCATCATTTTGCAGTTTTGTATACATACCTGGAAATACTTTTTGAACTCTTTGACATCATACTGCTGCACTGCTTGGCAATATCGTTCTGCTGTCTCTCGGGGGCATTGAATGGATGGGAAGAAGACATTGTTCATATATTCGATAAACTGGTTTCCTTGCTTAGAGCATACAACTTTTTGAATGCTGGTCATCTCGCCAAACACCTATTAAATCCCCCATAATAAAATAACATTAGTAACTATTTACTACCATCGGTATATAAACATACCAAAAGCGATTGTCCGTCTGCTACGTTGAATGCTGCATTCATTGGTACAGCAAATGTGGTAGGGATTAGTTCGTTATAAACAAATTGATCAAAGCCTGAAACGCCTGGTTGCTGTTCTGTAGCGCACCATGCATAGACCATCTTCAAGAAAACGCCAAATGCCATCTTTTGTATTGTTGGATCGTTATTGTCCTTAGAAAAGTGCAACACAGTTTGTAGAATGGTATTAAGATGACCGATATTCCGTTCGCTAACAAGCACACCCTCGAGGTTGGCATTAAATAGACTCATAAGGAAGTTCAGGTATGACTTGCGTAGCTCGACAAGAAGCAATGCTTCATCGGTTCCCGAGGGTGTGGCGTTCAAGAAATCGAATACACGTTTAACAAGAGGCAGTAACAGTTCGTCCATAACGTTGTAGATCATCGGCTATAGCCACATCATTAAATTAAAGATGAAGTCGAAATCTTGCTCTTACCTTAAACTTGTGTGCAGCTAGTCCAATAAATGGCAGGAAATCCACAAGTTCAGTAACTTGGCATTCAGTCAGAAGGGAATTGATAAGCGTGGGTAGATAAGGAAGAACTTCAGATCCGAGACAGGTAATAAATCGGGCAAACGAGAAGCGGGCTGCATCACGAATCACTTCAAATCGATTGAAATTTTGTAGAACGTTCAAGATAATCTCGGTTGCCTGCTTAAACACAATCACCCATGGCTGCGTTGCGGCAGATTCTTTTGGAACAGTCGGGAAGCCTGTCAAAGAAGAATACATAATCAATAACATGCCTTTACCCGTCTTCGCGGGCATACCTTTTGCAACACTTCCCATAGCCATAATATAATGATGCAATTGAAGAAGGAAAAGCTCATCTTCTGGATTATACGCTTGCGACATTGATTTCTGGATTCCTTCAACTAGTGGTTCCAGTACGATCTTAAGATATTCAGTTTGCTTGCCGACATCGATGGCATCAAGAGAAATCAACATGCCAACCGTCTCAAACAAATATAACTGACTGTCGAAAGTAGAAGCAGCAGGAATAGGCATGCCATCCATGGTGTTTGTCTCTACTGGAGGCTCTGCTTGAATAGATAGAAGATCTCCGATGGATGAAAGCACCGATTCCACATAAGGACCCATTTTGGACTTCAAACTCTTTACAAACCGATGGAATAGATACCAGCATCGTGATCTTATTTGTTTCAAAGAATGGTGAACTCCGTAAGTATCGACAAAAGCGGCAAGCACTTGAGGAAGCTGATCAGGACGATGCTCGAAATACTGATAGTATCGAGCTATGTTTTCAAAGAACTGCAGTGCTGCAGATGGATGTGGATAGGCTGAAATATCTAATAAATAACTCAGTTATGATTTCTCGAGTAGTAATACAGCTAATCACATACTGGAAGAGACCATCTCGGACACCATTTCACCAAGTGGGCTCAAAACGCTTGAATCCTCTGTACTCACAAATTGCATGGCGGCCTTTGGGAGCGCTTCCCCAAAAGTGTACAAAACGTAAAGGCATAGCTCTACTTCGCGCCAATCTAGCTTTACTCCAGACTTGTGTTTTGTCAAAGTTTCGAGGACAACGGAATGGACATACCGAACATACAACTCTTCGTTGATAGCGGCAATATGATCTGTGAAAATTCTCAGATTCTAGACATATCATCAACTTCAGCACCCTTTATCACTACCGATCTTTCCTTTTTACCTTTCGCATCTCAACGAACAAAGCTTCCTCTTCTGGTTCTTCATCCTCATTGCCCCAATCCGTTTCATCATCGTACTTCATTTTCAAAATAGTGACGCTAAGGAGTGAGCCGAGGAACTCTTGTTGTGCCTGGGTGAAAGGTTGCATGGCTTTCTTTTGCTTCTTAAACTATACCATACATTCCATGAGTATACAATATAAAATGAAAATGAACCCGTACGTACAATAGTCAACATGTCGTTTACGAAGGCAAAGACAGCCGTTGATGTGTCATCATACTCGTTCGCAAGGAACTTGAGCATATAAGGTAATGTTTGCTCGATCAATGCGTACGCGCCAGCTAAACAATATCCATCTTTAACATGCCGGCAATGGTACCTCAGATTACATACCTTTCGCGTCGGATGACAAAGAGTTATCCATATAGATCTTACAGAGCTCAATACCTAGCACGTTCGTCAACCGAGCTACATGTTCCACAAACTCTGGATCAGACTATTCCCAATGTTAGATAAGTATTCGTGTATCAATTGCATGATATACTTGCCAAGTCCAATCTTCCGAGCGTTTCGGTAAGGTTAAGCATTTGAATCATATTCAGCTTATCCAACGGTAGCATGCCTTTGCTGATGATCTATCCGCAAGATCAATAAACCACTCCTTACTTTCAATCACATTCTTACATCGGCTAGACATTCACACGCGGCGATTCGTAAGCTTGCATCCCCCAAAAGTTCATACAGAGCACTCATGACTTGATCATTCACCACAAGCGAAATATCCATCCATGCAATATAAGCACCAATATTGCGAAGTGCTAACTGCGCTATGTTTGGGTTCGCTGATCTAAATTCCTGCAACAATTCGAACCAAAACGACGCAAGAATTTGGATATCTCCCATTCGCATGGTATCCTTGATATTGGTGTTTCTCACAACTTCGTCACGGTTTCGTGGGATATCAAGGCGAGCAATTTCTTCATCGATAGTAATGCAAAGTCGTAGAAAAAAATCTGCAGATTTTTCGGAACTCGGCGTGCCTGCTGGTGTCTGCACTAGAGCCATCATATCTTTGAAGAAGGTGGGCCAAGATGATGGGTATACGTACGCAAATAGCAATGTCACTGACTGAGCAGCCTTGTTCCGGATGACTTTTTTTGCGGTTTGGAAGTGTGAGTAAGAATCATGTGGTCTATAAGCAGAACGTATTCAACGTACATGGTTCCTCAGAGTTTGCATCCGTGTTTTCAACAAATTCTCTACGTAGGTATTCCATCATAGTCTGTCTAATGTATTCCATCGCACTTGCGTCTAAAGTTTCAATTCTAACCGTGTATCCCTAATATCAGCATGATAACACGATGATCTACAAAACATACCTATTCTGTAGCGTATTTTCCAGCACTTGCAAAGCAAAGAAACGAGCTTCCGCAACGCTAGCTCCCAAGGTTACCATCCACACTACCTATCCTTATTTCCAACTTACGCTTTTGGCTCTTTCATAAACAGCTGAAGACAAATTTGCCAACCGTCCGGAGAGTTCTTCACTTGTTCACAATAAGCATTGGCCTATCATCCGTCCAAAGAATTAGTGCCCATCTCGCATCATACGTGATACACATGGAGCCAATGTTATAGCACCTGGTGTCACGTTTTTGACGACACATGGAATCCCAGTGACTCCCTTTTTTATTATCACGAACAAGTCTGACTCATTGTTGCTCAAATACGCGCCTGCTTGTCCAGTCGCATAATGCATAACGATGAGCAGTACCACCATATCGAACAAACCAAGCCAAAAAAAAAAAAAAAAAAAAAAAAAAGTAATAGTAGGCGTACCTGTGCTTTCAAATTGGGATCGACGTGAGGTCCCAATGCATAGAGTACAGCTTGTTCAATCTGCTCCATTTTCGATCGAAAGACTATGAGGATCGATTACTGTGTATGAAGTGGTTTTGTAATGGAGGAAGGCTGGGCCAACGTTATTTGTTCCGATGTGCAGGTTCAAGTATGATTAGCGATGTTTGGGGTTCTTTTGCGAGATCGAGATGTAATTGTTCCGCTACTATCGACCAGTCACAAATCTCTATGGGAAAACGGGAGAAACTGGATATATTTGGCTTGTTTAGAGCAATCGCAGACTAAAGTTCTTTGGAGGTGCTGATCGGATCGGGAGAAGGTGTTGTAAGTGGAAAAAGTAGGTTGGGTTTCAATGAGACGTGAAGAAGCAACACCACGAAAAAACAAAAAAAAGTCTAGCAATTTTTCAATTCGAGTTCCGCCGATCCCCTTCGCTCATCTTCTGCGCCTTCAGGGTCAAGCACTGTCTCTCTGAAAAGCACTTCCCAAATAAGACAAGCGTCCTCACATCAAGGCCTGAAATTGTATAACAATAAAACCCTTGACCCTTAGATAGATCATAAAATAATCGTGACGCTCTAATCAATGGTACCAAACCATCACACGCCTTTGTTGCGGCCTCAATAGGGTTAAAGAGGGAAAGGTGCTGCGCAACAAACATTAAGGTATTCCGTTCCGAGCTTGGGATTAACAAGGTGCGTTATAGAAAATTCTAGGGTCTTTTAGCCTATATTAAGTACTAACAAATGAGTGAATTGCTACAGAAAGTTGAGTCCCTTACGTTTAACTATCCGACACTTCAATTAGCAACTTAACGATCCAAGATTGTACATCTGGTCTCTGTACAGCAAAAACTGAGCTGTCGAAAGCTTGTGGCTATTGTAATAATAAGCTCACGTAAGTAACTATACCCTTACTTCAGCCGGAGAATTCAAAGATATATCCCATTTATCACAAACTAGCTATGTAATCGATCCAGACTTCCATATGGTATGCCATATTCACAATCAGAGGATTACCTCTTGTTAGTAACGGATAATCAGTGCATGGAATTGGAAGAACAAGGTCGGAGCTCACAAGCAATTGGGTTTTTCCGTCTACTTAATTCCGATCACAGAAAGCGAAAAAGCATCTTTATGGAACATTTTGGCATTGTTCCCTTGCGTGAGTGGATCGCCTGGAAAGCAAGAGGAAACTCTTAAACTCCGGAGCTTGTCTGGGAATATCTTCCACTAACAAGATTGAACAGGCCAGGAAAAGTGGATGTTATTTGTTTTCGGTATCAAACACTAAATAGATAGTTAAAAAGGAAGTGTAGGACTACCAGACAAAATGAAGTCTTTGCACGGTGGCACAAACATCCTTTTCTATTCGCCGTTGCCGATCCCTCATTCTTCGTAGAGGCACACGACAAAACACGAACTCTTGGCGAGCCTTTTACTGTGACAAGGTTCGCACAAGTTGATACAGGAAATCTGAACAATCCAATACATGACTAAGGAAAAGAAGCGGTATATTCTTTACCGATATCAAAAACGTCTGTGATGCGTTCAAGAGACGATTAGTCAATTACAGAATTACATGTGGAGGGATCAGCTGAAGGTTAGCCACACTTAAGTGAAAGCACAAGGTTTACTTGTTTGACATCATGAGGAGTATAGTCGACAAACCTTTTTTATCTTTTTCGTCTTATAGGTTGCTTAATTAGCAGCTGACGCGTAAAGCATGTTCAGTTGTAACCAAACAAATACCCTATTTGTTGGATTCAGTAAACATCTTCTTTTTTCCTTTACTTTACTTGGTATTGAGCAGATAATATTGGTTGTAGAATGGATGGACATGACAAATTATGCTCTGGTTCGTCTTGATAAATGAATTTTGAATGTGCTTTTCCCACATGTAAATCTTCACAAGTCAGAAACAACAGGATTCTTTTTGACTGGACCAAAAGGGTTAGACAGGATTTCGCAAAATGCTAATTGAATTCTCTTTTCAAGTCTCCGCTCCATTGATTTAGATTTGTTTTGACACAAACCATTCAAAAAAGCATCCGATAACCTATTAGTCTAAAGTACCTGAATGGAAGGAGTGTCTTGATATTTCCTTTTCTGCTGTGAGTCCCATTGATATAGAAGGATGTCACCTCATTCTACATGCAGCTATTTATTCTTTCCCTTCCTCGGTACTGCAAGGTCGGATTAGAAGTGATTACCAAAACTGTTTGTCATTCGGTTTTCGAACAGCATGGGATCCGCGGAAGCAAAGATAATCCAATCAGAACAGCCCAATTCAATGTGGTACGTTCAACCAAACAGGTGGATTTTTCCTTTCTGCATCGTCATTGGTTCCTTTTTGGAAATAAGCCAATTCATCCAGTAACAAATAGACACTCTTCCGCCGCCCCTTATTTCCTGTCAACAATGGCAAATGTCATGATGGCACCTTGATGATATAAATGAAGGTTTACGGTATCTCCAAACGAAAGCAAAAAAAGCAAAAGGCAGAAAAGTCTAGAACGGAGTGTAACCTCTCTTTGTACACTTCTTTTGACGTGGGTGCAGTGGGACGAATGAAGGCGGAGTTTGAGACGGGTAAAGAAAAATAAAGGGGAAAAGGATTCACTCACGCCCACGGATAGTCCTCTCAGTATAAAAAGGGAACTTTAAAAAAACATGCAAATCCACAATCCTTTCTCTTTGTCTCTCTCTCTTTCTCTCTATACACACATACATATACACATATATCTATCTATATACACACATCCATTCTACAACAGAATAATCCCAAGTTTACAAGACCATGTCACACGTATCACGCTTTACTGAACATTTTGACCTTGATCTACAACAACTGGCACCGCCAGCATCCTGCTTGGCACCACCTAAATCATCGTTTGACAGTGACCTTTGCTTCTCCACAACATCCACAACATCGACAACATCCACTTCCTCCACTTCTTCATCAGAATCTGAACGTGCCTTCGCATCAAAAGTGAAACGATTCCTCAACACAATCGGTACCTCAAGGAAACAAGATCGATCCGAAAAGTCTCGCTCTATACACTTTGGATAAAATTTCCCCTTCCTTTGCCAAATTCTCCCTATTTAGTCTATGATCGCTCTGTGAATATCTCCAATACCGTCTTTCCTTTTCTTGTCTCCCTTTCTTTATTAATAGTGTTCTATTGTTATTTTTTTTACTTGTACATAAAAAATTAAAGAAAAAAGTAGTCATCGGACAACACTGCATACACATACGCACTATTTTTTGTCTCCTTTTCTTTTATCCAACTACGCTCGGACCATCCAGGCATTTATACAGAACTGAACCGATGCCGGAATCACTGGTTCTCTATCCCCTTTCCTTTTTCCTTCTTTTTCCCGCTGTCATCTTTTAAACCTTTCCAAGACAACAACGGATTCCCTTTCCTCCACATTTGTATTATGCCAAAAACAGATCCAAAGTTATTAATACCCTGTGTGGTTCCCTAGATGCGGGGTAGGTCATCAATGCAACAGACGAAAATAAAAAAAAAAACCAAAAGCTGAAAGAAAGCCAGTTCCTGAATCGCAGTTTGAATTGTTTGGAAGGATACGCTGAGTTACGGGTTGTGTTTTTGCCTTAGACAACAAAGCTCCCATGTTTTACTATGGCAAGTAAAGGACAGGCTCCTAAAATAGACAAGAAGGGTTGGATGGATCTGTTGTTATTTTTACGAGAAGAAAAAAGCCCAAAGGCTATTTCGTAATGGATGCAGGAATCGAACCACTGCGCAGGATGTACTTTCTTCCATTATTTTTAACCAAACGGAAATGCTCCCGGCTTAGACTGCCCCATGCGTAAAGCTCTATTGTCCAAAAGGAAATGAATCCTTTTTCCTTTTTGGCAACCACCCGAACCAATCCGACTGTCAAAAAGGCAAAAGAGAAAGTAAATCTTTATCCATCCCATTGTATGGAACAATGGTCATTTCATAGTGTTCGAATTAGGAAACACTGAGCTGCCACGGCGGATATCGGCGGTCAAAAAAGGCTCAGGACCAGAATATCTTGGTATTTCGCATTCAATGCAACCAAATGCATGCGCAGCTACACGTACCAAAAGTGAGATCATGTCTATCTTCGTCATTCAACAAGGAAGCCTCCAAACAAACGGAAGAAGGGCCAATCTTTTTTTTTAGCCGGGGAAATTCATTTGTCTATGCTTCTAACCTCCGGCTTGCGTTTTTCCGCTTTGTTTGAACGTGCTAAACTTGATTTTCTTACTCGACTTAGCGATTTCCTTCCATCGCACTCCATGGGAAAAGTTCAATAGACACACCATTACCGCTTGGAAAACGATTGGCCGAAGAATTCAACATTATGTAAGTTTTAATGCGGGGAAAGCAAACCAATAAAGTAGAGAAGTCTGGGGAAAAAAAATATGCTTTGTCCTTTTGTGCCTTTTCCCTTCTCATGTCTTCGTTGCCTTATCCTATTCGATTGCCTGTATTACAGGAAGCCCAACTGACGCGTGTCGGTAACAACCTCAACCCAGAAGATGTCGTCATAGTGAGCGCTGTGCGAACAGCTCTGACAAAAGGACGTAAAGGAGGATTTAAAGACCTTTTGGCTGATGGTAAAAAGAAACAAGTCGTTCGCGCACTTTTCAAGTTGCCCCACACACATAGAGACAAAGAAAAAAGAAATAACATGAATAAACAATCATAGAGATTTTATCGACGGTATTGCGTGCAACCATTGAACGCACAGGCATCGACCCTGCACTTGTGCAAGATATCTGTGTCGGCAATGTCGCAGCCAATGGAGGTCTGGCTACCCCATCACGCATGGCTGCTCTTTATGCTGGCTTCCCGGAAACTACATCCGTGAGCACTTTGAACCGTCAATGTTCCTCAGGTCTCCAAGCATGTGTGCAGATTGCATCTGCCATTCAAGCAGGACTGATCGATATTGGCATTGGTGCCGGTGTGGAGTCAATGACCCATGATTATTTTTCACGTAAAATAACAACCTCCGAAAGGATTGCAAAGGAAACTCCCGCAGCAGCCGATTGTAAACTGCCGATGGGGTAAAGCCAAAGTAGAAACAAAAGAATCGGGAAACAAATTGACGTAATCTTTTTTTTTATTTCTTCTTTTGACTATACATAGCATCACCTCGGAAAATGTGGCCGCCGATTTTGGTATTACACGCACAGAACAAGATGCGTTTTCGGTGGAGTCGCATCGAAAGGCGGCAGCAGCACAAGCAGCAAACCTATTCAAAGATGAAATTGTTCCTGTGGCCGTCGAGACAGAAGATGGCAAGACTGTGGTGATCGATAAGGATGAAGGTGTCCGACCCAACACGACGTTGGAAGCTTTAAGCCGTCTGAAACCAGCCTTCACTCCCACTGGATCCACCACAGCCGGGAACGCGTCCCAGATCTCGGATGGTGCCGCAGCTGTGCTGTTCATGAAGCGGAAGACGGCACAGAAACTGGGTCTTCCTATTCTTGGAAGATACATCACCTCGGCCGTAGTCGGCGTGCCTCCTCGTGTCATGGGTATTGGTCCTGCGTTTGCTATTCCTGTTGCTGTTGAAAGAGCCGGTCTTAATTTGGAGGACGTGGATATTTTCGAGATCAACGAAGCTTTTGCTTCCCAAGCGATCTATACGGTGAAGAAACTGGGTATTCCTTTAGAAAAGGTCAATCCGAAGGGTGGTGCTATCGCCTTGGGGCATCCTCTGGGTGCCACAGGTGCCCGTCAAATTGCTACACTTCTGCCCGAGTTGAAGCGGCAGGGAAAGAAGATTGGCGTTACTTCCATGTGTATAGGCAGCGGTATGGGTATGGCTGCTGTGTTTGAACTTGAATAAACCATCTTTCTTGGAAGACCAAGACGGCTATTTTCTTTTCGTTTATATTATTCCTTCGAGGAAACAGTAAAAAAATTATTGAATAGAAAATAAGAAACAGGGATATCCCATCTATGAAACGAGATGTCAATGTAGTACGAAAACAATGGATAGAAAGATATACGCAACATGGAGTTTCGTATAGAAGGAACGTAAGGAAACTATAATCTTGTACAGGATATTTTTTGCAAATGCATGGTTTGCCCTACTCATATGGCCTGTTTGGAAAGATCATGGTGATGGTGATTGTGATTGCCTCTCAAAGAATGAAGCTTTTACCAAACCTAAACCCATGTGAGAGCTGCTAAGGACACACCACCATAGTTTCAGCTGTGATTGTTCTCGGCTATGCCCCAAGGTTCGATGAGAAGAAACGGGCTGTACTCGATAAAAATTCACAAATGTGGAATAAAGTTTTCAAACGATGACAGCGTAGTATGAACGAATCAAGTTAAATGCAGTAATACATTGACTCTAGCAGCAAGGTTGGAAAGACGCGACATCTGATAACCTCGCCTTCTATTGAGAATTGCTAAAGGAGGTGGCTACCAATACAACATCAGGAGCATATACCTTCTCCCTCGGATGAACAACGTATATGCAATTGCGTGCTCGTTCTGAGAGGCCTCCTCGATTTGCCGACAGCAATTTTTGCGCATCAATATCCAATGACCTAGATATCACCGTTCTAACGTCTTTGCAGGCGATACCTCAGCGCGACCATCCACTTTTTGTAATGTACCTACTTGGCCATATTTGATGCTCTGCTCGTCATCTTGCTTTGTCGGTTGTCGAATTTTACCTCTTCCTCTCCATCGCCTCAGCTTGAAAGTCAACATGCCTACCGTTCTTCTGAAAATCATTGATTGGATGTCCGGCCCACTCGATTTATGGATATTCTCTTTCCATGTTTTTTTTGCCTTTTTTAGTATGACAGGTTGCAATGTCTTTCTGAGTAAAAACTCCTCATCCTCCTTTTCTATTCGGTTTGAAAGCCGATGGAAGCAAATCGTTGCGCATATACGAAATATAGGCTCTTGAATTACTCTTACTATACATGGCCAGAGGCGCTACAAGTCCGCTAACCTACAATCACTGCACTCGGGCCAAACCACCCTGTTTCCACCACATAGCGTGACTGAAAGCATTCGTTCTCCCTATATGGTATCAGCGCGAACGAATGATTGAATATTTATCCACCCTTTCAAATATCTTATGAGCATTCGTATTCGCTTGAACAATGCAGACAAACATTTGCCTTCGTTCATACCCGTTGGACTAATGTAGGACAGCTATATGTGCTAGTAGAGAATTGCTTAGGACAAAAACACTTTGGAGGCGCTGATAAGTCACTTTGATACTTTTCCGTCCCAAGCATTTCCATTGATAAATTCTAAAACCAATTGCATGAATTAATAAAACTAGAAAGATTACTTCAAAAGGCGCAAATCCTTTGGTCAGCGCATTGTTAATTGCCATCTCAAGTCCATTCTTATTGGCAACTACAGAGGTTCTTGGCATCGGTTAACATGCAAGCTTGTTGTAAGATGTCGTGACATTTGTTTCATTAGTTGTACAGATTAATGGAATGGTGTCCATATGCAAGCGATGATTGACGAACGACACAAATACGAATACGAATCGGTGAAAATTTTTACCGATCCCTGGTGTATCTATCTGTCTGTCAAAATTACAGCTCCATCTAGTTGGTGAAGAAATCGTTTTTCTAAGTAAATTGCAGGGATATCGTACTAGAACTTATAACTCTGGACGCGCTTCTTCATAGAAGCTCCATGGGGTGCAGAAATACCTCGACGATGAGTACGCCATAAGCTCACATAAATCTAGTTCAAGCGTGGAAGCAGCTAATGAATCCCAACCTGAGCCTCAAGCTAATAACGAGTCCGAAATGCAAGTGCCTAAGTGTGGAGAGGAGAGAAAGAGAGTGTAAGGCTTTTATGGGAAGGAAAAGGCTAGATTCGCTTAATAATTGTTTGTACACAGAGATTGTTGGAAAGATCAAGTTAAATAGGTTGAAGAATCCATGCAAAACGCCATACGTATAAAAGAGAAAGCACTTAAGAAATAAAAAAGAAGTTAAAAACAACAAGACTCATATTCTAATCTACGGGAAATCCAGAATATCCTCTCGTTCGGTTTTTAAATCAAGCACTATAATGTTTCTTTAAGAAGTTAGGAGAGATAAGTGTCAATGATCGTACTTCATAGAAAGCGAAAGAATGGTGATATGATTGGTATAAAGTGGCAGGGCAGACTATTTCTAGGTTGACAAAAGCACCCTTCTTCTGTATCTTTGAGCAAAGCAATAAAAGTTTGAGGGATGCATCTGTGAACTTAGAAGTCACTAAACAATTCACCATTGCATGAACAACAATGCGCTATATCACTGAGGAAGCCACCGTTTTTGAGGGCGAAACGGTGATTAGACGCTGGGATGAGTAGGACTGCATTCTTAGAACAAGACAGATTTAGCTTATCCCAATAGCTGCGTGTTTATTGACCCGTCTGCTTTTCCTATAAGTGGTTAAGTGATCAATAACAACCAAAGAATGAACACGAGCTGAAGTTTGCGTCAGCCTAGAATAGGAACGAAGAGATAGCAAGTTTATTAGCTATATTAGCTTCGATAAGCTTGAGAATTTAGGTGACACTGCATCTTAATAGATAATGTCACAATTTGTATAGCAATAGTAAGGCTTATTGTTAGTCGCGGCTATAGACGTACTGACATTTCACCCTATTCGTCTGTTGTCAAAAGTAGATTATGTAAGAGAGAAAAGCTTCAATATAAATCAGATATTAATCAGTAACAGTTTTGAAGCTTGCGAGAGATGTTTTAGCTTCGAAGGACAATGATTGAATCCTCTTGGAGACTGGAATTTATACAGATTGAATACATTACATTATCTCTGAAAATGTGGCCTCCGACTTTGGTATAACAAACATGCACAGAGCAAGATATGTTTTCGGTGGAGTCTCATCGAAAAGCTAAGGCAGTGACATGGGTATGGCTGCTGTGTTTGAATTGGAATAAACCATCCGCTCCCCCTGCCCCCTGAAAGACTAATGCGGGCTAATTTTTTTTTTTCGTTTACATCATTTCTTCAAGGAAAAAGGAGAAGACATTGTGAATACAAATGACAAAGAATGAGATCCCATGTATGAAAGGAAGCGCCAACGTAGAATGAAAGCAATAGATAGAAAGACATCTATACCATGAAGTTTTGTATAGAAAGAACATAAGCAAACTCTAACCTTGTGGATGACACTTTTACAAACTGCATGGTCTGTCCTACTCATATGACCCGTTTCGAAAGGTCATGATGATGGTTATTGTGGTTGCCTCTCAAAGAATGAAGCGTTTACCAAACCTAAACCTGTGTGAGAGCTGTTAAGGACACGCGACCATAATTCCAGCTGTGATTGTTCTCGGCTCTGTATCAAGGTTCGATGAGAAGAAAAACGGGTTGAACTTGATCAAAACTTTGAGCAATACGGAATAAAGTTTCCAAACCATGACAGCGTGCTATGAACAAATCAAGTTAAATGCAGTAACACATTGATTCTGGTAGTAAAGTTGAAAGACGCGACTCTGAACCGCGAAATTTGGACAACAGCGCCTTTTTCTCTTCCTTTCTTCACTTTAATGTAGCCAAGGCGGTAATACGGGGGAAGAGAACAATGGATCCTAAGAAACCTTTCATGGCGTGTTGAACTTATTCTGGTGTCATTGCTTCTTTTTTTTTGCCTTTTCTCCTCCATGCTTCGCATGTTACGCAAAAAGAACAAGGACAGAAATGAAGCGCGCTTGATTTTTGGTTTTCCCGGGACTACGTTTCACTTAACGACGAGTCATCTAGAACATGCCAAACTACCGTAACCATGAAACGGCGATCGATAAGCAACTGGTTCCCCCGTCGTCTTTGCCGCAGTAAAACAATAAAGCTTATGTGCTGAGATGCTGGGTGCCACCCAATGAGAGAAAATATCAGGTGTCATGATGCAGTCAGGACCCGTTGAGACCAAGCCATTCATCTATTTCCGCTATTTTCGGTAAGTGGAAGATGGAAAGAAGGATCGAGCAATCTTTTTTTGGGAGTAAAGGCCGCCATGAAGGTTGGTGGAATTTTTTTCCCTTCCGGGAATAGTAAAGCAGAAACGCAAACTTTCTTTTATCCGTCGTGGTAAGGTAGAGGGGAAGGAGTCTTTTTTCTATGTACAGTGTTTTAGGCTGTGGCGGTTAAGCGGGCCGGGATTAAGACATGGGCAGTGAGGCATTTGCATCATCCTCCTTCCTATCATAGACTAAAGTGCTTCAGGTGTATCAGCCAATTGGATAGTCATAAATGCCAAGTCATTTGTCATTGATTCATTAAGGTGTGCTGCGAATGTACAGGTGCCTAAGCATGTGGCCACATTGTTTTCCGTACTAGAGGTACATATATACAAAGCATTGAACGTGCTTGACTGTATCAGATTAAGTTACTTTGCATTAGCAGAATGGTGTGGGAAAAAAGAAAGATAGAATAGGCTAAACCCTGACTGGGTTTCTTCCTTTTCTTTCTCTTTCTTTCTCTCGTTCACACTATGCATTTCCGTCGGCTTTGTGTCGCTATTTGGTTTAATGGGATCAGAAAAAAAAACAATAAAGAAAAACAGACAGACGTGACACCTTCCTCAAACCTCACTTTCTTTATTTTGAATTTTTTTGCACGTCCTATCTGCATGCAACCTTGTTACGAAGCGAACAAGGGGTTATTATACTGAGTAAGAAGAACAAGGAAGAAGATGGAAAGATCCGGAGCAAAAGACGTCTTAAGGAGAGAGACTCACAGAGATGTAGCACTCTTTCGTATGTGCTGCAATAAAGACAGCCGATACAAAAAAGAGAAATTCATTTCATGTACGTCAAAGATCTTTCCCCTGAGATGTTTCGTTGTCTACTTTATGTGCAGAACCCTGAAGGACTTGGGGAAGATGAAACATGTTAGCTTTATGTTGCATCTCTCCTTCTTTTTGGAGGATAGGCATATTCTTACGCGTTGTCACACAGATCGTTGGAGCAGAAATTCGATACGCCGGAATCATCGGAACCCGTTCCTTTGCTCAGTTCACTCACACGTTGAGTGATTTGTTTCTCTCTGTCTCCCTGCGCCTCTTTCATTTATCTCGGAGAAAGGGAACAAAAAGGCCAACAAGCCACGCCTTGGTCTTGATTTTCCCGCCCGTCTCTTTTTAGCTGCGGAAAACAATGAATATATCCAGTAAGAGATGATACATACACTCCCCCCATGCACCTTATAAATTGTTTGTGCAAAAACGGCATGCGGCTGGTGTAACTATGTGTTTGTGAGTAAACGGATTTAGCCAATGATATGAAAGTGATACGCTTGCTTGGTTCTAAAAAATGACTCGTGTTTTTGCCACGGTCTGGAACGCCCAGTTGCGTCAATAGATGTATGGGTAGATGTGGGTATGTCTTAGGGGATAGAAGAGAGGGGTTTGGGGGGGAGAGACAGAGAGTGAGGGTTGCCTCCCCTCTCTCTCTATATATAGAGCCAAAGAAAACAGAAACTAGGTCCCACACCTTTAACACTCTATTCTCTTTACCTATCTTTTATCTTCTTGTTCTTTCTTCTTTTTGTTTTATTCCTTTCCATCATTATGATGTGCGACACAAATTGGTGTACATACTGTGACAACGCCATCAGTCCATACTCTGTAAGTAATCTTCTCCTTCTTTCTTGCTGTCTCTATAAAAGCGGAATAGCTCATTGGCTCATACCATAGGATTCGCTATACTGTTCCGAAGAATGCTTGAAACAGGATGCTCTTTCACATCATCCAATCCTGGGCTATGACTACGCAGACTTGCAAAACTTCCCGCGCGAGCCGCGACGTCGACCATCTTCTTCGTCTTTGTGTTCCATTTATAAACCTCAGAACGCCGTACCCACGCTATCCTCCTCGCCTACCTTGTCTACAACCTCAGTATCATCCTACTCATCACTTTATACCTCTGCATCCCATCTGGTCGAAACGCCATATTACTCTTTTGCCACATCCTATCAAGTCAAAGCATCTCAACAACAACAAAAACCATCCATGGTCTCTCTGCAGCAACATACCCAACCATTGCGTTTATAATATTCCCTCCTTTGCTTTATTACTTTCCATTCACTCGTTCTCATCCTTCCATTTGTACATAATAGAATCACTTGCTTCACTCATTAAAAAGTCCAAAAGAACTTGTGTTTAGTACTTGTATGTTTTCTTTGTCTGTGCCCACGGCGATGACCCCTTTTTTGGTTAAACTTCGGTGTTTCAAATCATGCGTCATCCTATTGACCTATTTTTGTATGTATACATCCAGAAACGAAAAATTGCCTCGACGATGAATTCAAAAGTGAACATCAGATAGAAGGTTATCAAAACCAAAAAATAAGTGATGCAGAAGTTGACGAGTGATGTGTTAGACATGGTTCCATTATTTGCTCTTATTTGTATGACTGTACCGGTGTGAAGCCAGATTCCCGAGATGGACGCAGGGATTAGGCATCTCTTATTCTTGATAGAAAGAGCTCTTTTTGGGCTACATAGAAGATGAGGTTTTTTGCACTGCATTATATTTTTATCAGTGCATAAATTATCCCAATGACTGGGACATTAGAAGTAGACCGGGATAGTCTCGTTTAATCTGATTGTGCGACTCCTTGGCTCCCCTCACCGAAAATTTATGGCGGGGTTCTAAAACAGTTGTCAATCCGTATCTAGGGTGTTTAATTGACTGCAGGACCAACAACCTGGGTACGCGCGAGAAAGCCCTTTTGTTGACTACTTTCTTGAAACGGCCCTATGATCACGCCATAGCCTTCATTTTGAATCTGTCGAGTCCAGAACGTCATTGTTCTTATGCATCGTTTGTCCTTGCTTTCTTCTTTTTAGGGCCTTGGTTATATACTAGGTTAGGGATACACCGAACATTTCATGCAAAAAACCGAGAAAACCAAGGTTAGCTCCGTCTTTTAGGGCATAGCGCGTCTTGGGGAGCGGGAGTTGGCTCCCGTTGCGCTTATGAAAGATCGACGTTTCCGATCTTTCTTCGTGTTACAAGGCAACTCTGGTTTCCCCTTATGATTGGCTCCATATCGCAGGATCCCATTTTCTTTGACAAGTCCTGACGTTTCACATAAGCGCACTAAGCACCTAACCTCAATCTCAAATTCACGCAATTACACTTAGCACACTTTTGCCTGTCTCGTGCCAGCTGTTTTGTATATTCGGGCTTGGCTATTTTTTTTATTTATTTTTGACTTGTTCTTTCTGTGTATAAAAGCAGACGCGTCTCCCGAGGACCATTCTCTCTCATCGTTTTCCTTTTCTCTTTCTCACTTTGCAAACAAAATGTTCAGCTCCCACTCTGCTCCCCGTGGTACTTTGACTGTCCAGCTCCTTGAAGCTAGAAAGCTTCATGATGAAGACACCGTTGGCAAGGTAAATAAGAGAGATAAATGTTGCTTGCTGTTCTTTGTATATCTGACTGGACCCCTTTTTGCCATGGCTATAGAGCGATCCTTTTGTCGAACTCTGGTTGAATGAGCATTACAAGCAGCGCTCCGAGGTGGTTAAGAGCACTGATGCACCTGTTTGGAACCAGACGTTCACTTTCCCCATCGAAGAAGGCTCCTCGGCCCACAAATTGTACTTGAAGGTCCTTGACAAGGACGTTCTTGACACTGACAAGATTGGTGAAGGCAAGATTGACTTCTCTAGCGCCTTCCAGGGTGAAGTCATTGATGAATGGTAACATGGACATCACCTTATGCAAGAATATCGGTTTTTCTAATACCTTTCTTTTTCTCATCGTAGGGTCAAGTTGCCTGCTCATCTCGGCTTGACTAGCCATGGTGAAGTCCATGTTGTTATCTCTTTCCAGGCCGAGTAAACAAAAACTCGTCTTACACTTGTCCTGTCTTTTCCTTCTCTTTTAACAAACTAAACACATGTTAGTTGTAGTAAAAAATATCACACTGACAAAAAAAAAGTTAGGACACTGTACAGTTTCAACCTAACCAAAACATACAAATAAAAAAGCAACATCAACACAAAAACTAATTGTGATAGTGACAATGTGGCAGGTGGGAAAGTTACCAAAACTCGTTGACTTGACCGAGTAGACGAAGAAACAGAAGCCTGGGAAAGACGGCATTTGACACAGACCATCGTTCTTTTACATCTCCGCTATACCAGCATTGATTTTACATAACTTCAACCTCTGCCTTTTCCCCCCGTTGCTCTGAAGAGCATTTTTTGATTGCAGTATGACCGGCTTGAAATGGATTATGATGCTGCTACCTATCGGTATTATTATAGATGCCGCTTTTTAATAGACACCGCCTGCCCTAGTTAAAAATCATTAACCTTTTTCAACTAGTCGAATTGGTATAATTGCTATTGTCCTTCCGTAATATATAAATATTCCTTAAATTTTCTTTTTGCTTTTACAAAATATAGCATAGCTAACAGCAAGGTTTGGTATGTAAAAAGTATCGTTATTAAAAGTAAGAAAGCTATTGCATGTCGTTATGAGCACCTTTTGCACAGTTAAAAAGGACAGGTTGTGACAAGTGGAAGGTGCTAATAAATATCAGTCCTATTGAATTTTTTTTTGCATGATGCAGCAAGACACAAAGCTTTATGTAATCAATCTCTGTTGGACGTTTTATCTGTTAGAAAGTGGAAACAGAAACAAATGCTTCAATGGATGTAATGGTTGTGATATTAAGCTATATTGCGAACTACAAACCAAATAATTACTGCTTCCCAAAATTAAAGTTGCATCTGCAAATTCACTTGCTGCATTTTGTATACTGGGCGTGACGCTAACAAATCATATCAATTGTCGTGTTATAAGAGTTCGCATTTGACCAATTTTCTCTATCTGTCAGAAAACTGACGACGCCATACCCAGCTTCCCGCCAAGTGAATACCAGATCCATATATAAATTTCAGTTGGTGAGTAATAGAAGAAAATAACACTAATTCAATGACGCTTACTAAATACCGGGCATAAAAGCCCTATCCACTTGACTCGTGGATCCTTTTCTGTCTTTTTGCTTGCTGCCTCTCAGATCGCCTTAAAGGAGCTCGAGACGATTCTGGTCTTTCTTCTTCTCGTTGGCTGGTTCGTTGGCGGGATCTGGGTGGTTCAACCATAGTCTCGGGTTTGGCTGGCTCTTGTTCGACTCGTGCAAACGGGGTTTGCACCGTCATCCCTTGGCTAGACTGTCGTCGAGGTTCAGCACTCCCAGACATCTCTATCGCCTCCTCTTTGGCTGTCGCTTCCAGACGCATTGACTGATGGATGAACCAACGTGGACGCTGCTGAAACCGTAGCAAGTATTGTGCAATGCTAGCCTGGTTATCTGCTGCATTACCATCACGGTGGAACGTACGATGACAGTTCGCACACCGAACTACGCGCAGCGCTTTCTCACGGCCTATCATTTCATAATCGGGCTCTATCTTGTACCGTTGCCGTAGGAGTTCGTCGCAAAAAGTCGACACGTCGGTTTTGACGGTTCCGTGGAAGAGCGACAATATACCTTCGATATAAGATATTCATCGACTCGAGTGCATACATTGACATGCTGTCATCCTTGTTTCTATTGGTTTGATTGATCTTCCAGTACAAATCACTGGCAATTTTGTGACTCATAGGCGCTAAAGCATCTCTTCTTAACTTTCGACTCATCCCGTCTTAGCCAAAAGCAGAGAGAAGACAAGCCTGATTGACATGTCTTCGATTATCATCCATTTCGTGATTCATGTCGAAAGCACGCACTACGGGAAAAATAATCATAGAAAAGCCCTGTTTCTACGATTATTTCTAAGATGTCTATGGTAAATTATAGGATAATTCTATGATAGCGTTTTATAGGATCAATCATATAGTAATCATAGAAACATATGCTTATTTCTGTGATTAGATCGGTTACGACCTAGAAATCTATGCTTTCAATTGTTGCTGGACCTAACACCAGTTTCTATGATTAATGAATGGCTCATCATAGAATCCTCTTTTCCTCCTGTATACATTACTTTATATTCTCAATCTTACAACATAGTAACGCACTTTAATTGCCTTTAGGAACATATTGTTATCTTTCAATTTGGAATTACTATCGTCTTTGTACCATATCTTCAGGAATGAAAGCGATATGAAGAAGATTAAGAACATTTATCATTGATCAAGATCTGTTTCGATGCCTTCTTATGCCCCCATTATCATTATTACTGTTTAAAATAAAGACTGCTACTAAACTAAAATTTCACTACACAACATGTACCTGGTGTTTCTTCGGGAAGTTCTCGCCTATTAAAGTTTCACTACGCCGATTTCTTGCTTGGCCCAGCGCCACACATTCCCAGTACATTGCGTGACCTTATGAAAGACGCTCTACTCCCTTTCTTTGAGTAAAGCGGCAGTCTCCCCTTTTTGTGTCTTTAATGTTCTGTTGATCATTTACTCACAATCATCAGTATCTGAAAGGTTTGTTTATTTCGCAATGCCATCAATGCAAAAAAAAAAAAAAAAAAAAATCATGTGAAAATGCCGCTTTCTGCTTTAGGAAAATTGTTAATGAGCGATATTCACTTAATATTTATGAACAAGAAAAAGGGTACCATATGGTATCCACTTTTCATGCCTACTTTATGAGCTACAAAGAATGTCTCTCATTATTTCCTTCTCTACCTTTCAAGGAGGGAATAAAAGTAAAGAAATACAGTCATTCACAGAAATGCCAAATGTCAAACTTATTTTTAAGTTTAACCGGGTAGAATGGTCACTCATAGTAATTTACTGCCATGTCATAAAAGGAAAAAGCGATAACGGATAGCGAATACCGGAAAATAAAGCTCTCAAGCTCTGATGTGCATAGTGTCGACTTTGAGCAATGAATGAAAGGAAAGATACACTTTCAGTTCAAGAAATGATTTAGTCGATTATTTTATTTTCGTGGTGAGAAAGGTTCGCCAGCTGCATTACGGGACATGACGAAGGTGATCTGTGCAGAGGTGATCTACGCAGAGGTGCCTTTGTGGGGTACAACTTCTGTCAAAGTAAACGTACATATTTTTTTAGAGCAAGATGTTCACAACACGAAAGATATATCACCCATGGGAAAGCAAAGGAAGAAAAGCATTCTGTATGTAAGATAAAATAATTGGACAAAAACGGCCCAGTAAGCAGAAGCGTACCTTTAAAAGTCATCGTTTATCGTAACATCTCTCTTTTCTTTCTCCTTTGTTTCAGTTGTTTTTTATTTTACTGCGGACATCTCTATGGTATCTCTCGCTGCTTCCATGTCAACTGTCAAGATGTCTTCCTTTAAATGAACAACTTAGTATGTTGGCACCTTCAACTGGTCTGTATTCCGCTCAAAGCAAGGCCGTGGTGCTATTATAAAAAAAAAAGGTTTTTTCTTATGGTGCTTTGAATAAGAAAGAGCTATGCATCTAATTATTTCTAAAACCGTGTATAACCGTTTTCAAAGGCCCACAACTATCAGTGAGAAGTACTGCTCTTTGCAGCTATTGTTGTCAAGCTATTGGCTTCTTCCACTTTATTCTGTCTCAAGTTGTCTGATCGGCCCAAAGGTGTAAACTCAGACTAGCGCAGTGATTTGTATGGTCTAGTCCCATTGCTCCTCAAGCCCGCCATATTTTTACTATGCTCCTTTCATGTCATGGCGACCAAGAAAACCAAGCAGGCAAAAAGGAAGAAAGCCCCCCAACAAAAAGAAAAAGAAAAGACAAGACATCTCCCCCCAAAAAGAAAACACACCCACAAGAAAAAAGAAAAGGAAAAGCAAAAAGAACAAAAGCAAAAGCACAAGAAAGAAGAAGCAAAGACAAAATACGACAAAGAAGCACAATCAACAAAGCCGCAATTCGATCCGGTGAAGACAAGACTTACAAGCAAGCGCAAGGATGGGCCTAAAGATATTCAAGAAGGACAAAGTTACAAACAAGAAAGTGAAGACAAAAGAAAACAAATTATTCCAAGCACTGCTACTGAAGACAAAAAAGCCATTCCTACTGCTGCCCATCCTTGTCGCGCACTGTCTCTCTCCTTCTCCCTCTGTCTGGTCTCCTGGCGTACATCGAACCCCTATGTGGAACACGTTGGCGGCATCCTTGTCCTGGTTCCGAGCCAAACTTTCCTGACACTTGTTGGGAAGGTTTGGCACCAAGCCCTTTAGGGTCCGGGCCTAAAGGTTACAGGTCTATGGAACGGTCCTATGGGAACGATCCTATGGTATCGGCTATGGTACGGCCTGTATCTGGGCCTAGGGTTAGGTCTTTAGGCCCTGAGCCCTAAGGCTTGATCGGAACTAGGGATAGTGAACAAACCTCGACCGAGCGAAGACCTGGAAGCTAGCAGGATCAGACAACGCAAGCCGAAGCACGGCAGGCCTCCTTTCCGCCGCTGATGTTGCCCCATTTTCGTATGTGTCATTGGGCATACAGTATAGGCGACAACATGTAAAGGTAAATCGATATTCACAATCTTACAGCTTTATACTAATGCTTCTTTACTATTATCAGGTCATAAATTTTTTTTATTTTCTGTAGAGGCCTTTGTCAGATACATACAAAGGAAGGTGCGCGGTGATGCCTTGGTGGATCGGCTGTAAGTCCTGTCTGTGCTTCATGGCTTGCGTTTGTCTTGATCCTTGTCACCAGCTAGTTTCTCTGGGATCCCGGAGAAGCTGGCTGGTGCAAGGTCATGGTTACCTGGCTTGGCCATCATGGCTGGTCAACTCCTCTATCGGGAGCTGGCTGTGCGGGATCTTTGGGACACCGGCTCCTAGGAGTCGGCAGGGAGTCTTTTGGGGCATGGCTAGCTCCACGTCAAGATAATCAGTTAACACAATGCATCTTTGAATTCTGTGTTGTACTTGTATGCACTAGTGGAGTTAGCCAATACTTCAAAAGATTTCCGCGTCCTAAGGATCGGCTGGCGGACGGGGTTGAGCTTGGTAGGGGCGCGTTCCCATCAGACATGGTAACCAGGATAGTAGTAGATTAGCCAGGTTGCCTTTTACACATCAATTGTACATCCAATCAATCAAATTAATAAATACTCAATAAATCCCTTGTATAACTCTCCTTATCATGTCTCACAGACCATTGGTATTGTTTTTTGAACAGTTTGTCTTGGAAAAGCTATTACTAAATATTGAGAGACTTTATTTGCGCTTTATTTACGGAGCTATTTAACTATCCAAAAGAACCATCTGCGACAGTGTGTAAGACTATAAATTGCGTGCCTTGTTCTTTTAATAATGTGGTTTGATATTTTCCTGCCCCGCATTCGTATATTTTATTGATGGACACTTTTACAGAAAGTTAACGGAAATAGTCTCCTAATGATCCATCATTAGGACTTTGCTTAGCAACTTATGTCACAACTCCGCATTCCTATTGTTGATACAAAGAGCAGTGAAATAACTACGACATTTCTTTTTTTTTGCCAACTTTTTTACTTTGCTTATCTCCTATTACAAGCTCAAACCTTGCCGCTGTTTTACGAGGATCATCACGGAGGGGAAACAGTGTATCTTGAGGACGTTGAAACCATTTCTAGCCCTTTTTCAATCGATTCAATCCCAGATATCGAGCTTTTTGGATTCGTAAAGAAGGGATACATGGTTCTGTCGTTGTCAAGTGACTAGCAGTATGAAGAATACGCAGGGCCCTGCAAAGGAACCAAAGAATCGAAGCTAGTTTGCACGCATACTGGTTAGTTCAATCGTAAAACAAAATTTAGTTTATTCAAACAAAATAATTACTAAGATATTACGAATATCAATTGTTTTATGAAGTGGATATAGTGGATTGCCTGTGTATGGAAATAAGAGACGAGATGCTAAAAGTAGCGTTCAGATGGTGTCGACGTTGCTGGAACAGCTACCTGATTTACAGATATTTCCGTAGAAATCGGCATTGGCGACATGCTATTGATTTCAGCAATAGAATGAATGAGTAAAGCGAAAAATAAAGGTCACCTCGGTAAATTACAGATGAATGAATAGTTAAAGCTAATCTTAATGTAAAACATTTTGCAACTATTATGACCATACTTTCCATTGAAAACACATTCTTTCTACTATAACTATATTGTACAGCCTTTACAGTCCTTTAATTTGCATAGATCTATTCTCTACATAATCGTTTTTATTTTTCGTTTTCAGTTTGATTAGATTCGGTTTGGTCTCTCTGTCCCAGGGAACAGATAAAAAGTGTACTTTTGTTCATGCTCCGTTCCAATTTAAGTGGCAATGTGTCGAAAGCAAAGTGTTACTTTCGTTTTTTTTCCCAGAATACTTCATGGATTATCAAGTAAACAGAATCAATCTGCGTATTAAAAACCGTAAATGGATGTGAGATCCTTTACAAGAAAAAAAAGGAAAGTATTGTTAACTTTATAGACTAGAAATGAAACAAATGCTTGATATATGTTCTGCGTACGCTACTAGTGGACTTTTAGTACACGCTCCTTTCAAGTCAAAGTAGACCGACTTGATCCTATTCACTTCTAGTGCGTCAAGTTTTCTACAGCAAAGAATGTTTGTCTGGAGTATTTCCGATTAAGCTGGAAGAAGTATATAGATTATACGATTAGTTTTTCTTTGATCTATCAGAATACCATAAATACTATACACGCTTCTGTTCAAAAGTACAGCTTGTCGGAGAAAACGATAATCGCCTCTATTGAAAAAAGTACATAGTTTCTAAAAATCAAGTACATTTCGAGTACAGAAAGTTTTATTTTTGTGCACCGCAGCTTTTAGCGCATTTTTGTTCACTCAATATGGCCTGCTATCCACGCAAAACACTGTAGGAAATTTTTTGTTAGGAAATCGACGTCAGGCGTGGTGTTCATCGCTTTTTCGTTGGGAATCTCGCCGTAATTTAATAGGCACATGACGAACCCGACGTGAGATCGTCCAATTCATCTGAGATAGTGATGATTTCTTCAACGAATCGATTCCTCTCTGCTATCCATTTATTCGACAAGACAGATATTTTAAGGGCGGTTCCTTTTTCTTTAATATCGGCTATTAGATTTGTTGAATATTACCAGGTCGAATCCATCTAGGACAACGGCATGGTACATATAGTAGTGCCCAGTATGTACGCAAGATGCATGGGTAAACTCTATCCTTTCACGCAAAATCTCGTATAAAGCTGTACATCAACGTCTATAAATAATTGCTATGTAGGACATTATTATCATGTTTGAGGGGAGATAGGACGCTTTGTGAATCTTTTGGTATGAACATAGAATTAGCAGTACAAGTAAGGGAGAAAAGAAACTGACATACCGAGTCAACTTTCATCATCAATAGGCTAAGCGGACTTTTACTCCAGCAATATCCGTAAAGAAATGATGAAGCAAGGAAAAGAAAAAGGGTAGAATTATGTACTTTGACTTAAACCCCACTTGTCCATAGTGTCTTGTATAGAAAGGGTCCTGGCAATGTTTACTACAGTAGAAGAATGTATACAATTGGAAGAGTAGAGCTATTCCACAAACGGTATAAAAGGAAAGCAAAAAAAGGAGACTATACCATTTATCAGCCCCATGATACGCCGTTTTTCTTCCCACATAGCAAAGACAAGCTGGAATCATGGTTTTACTTTACCGAGTTGTATAGTGATTTAAAAGGAATTCCAATCAATGTCTCTTGGAATTTATTCTATTGAAAGCAATCATATTTGGATTTTCAGCCTTTTCACATCTTTTCGCTCTTTTCGCTTATCTAAAATAAGGTTGATAGGCTTAAAGGCTTGACCATTATATGTAAAAATTGAGAAATTGTTGACCTACTGAAAGGTTGTTCTTGTTTGAAGGCGATATCGTTCTTTGCTGGTAGACAGTAGAATGGAAGCAGCAGGACTCTTCGGATGGAGTGGTGTCAATGTTTAGTATACACCCAAAATCTGAGGACGTTATTTAGAACCGTTGCCCTACTGTTATCAAACAAATTCTACCAGGATATGGTTAACCATGTATATACAATGAGATCATTGGAAGGCACATTGACCTGTACCGTTGATGTTGATCCTGAAGGCATTCTGGAAGGTATACTACTTTCGCTATTCGATATTGGCACAAAATATGAGAATGATGGATGCTTATGTGGGCCGACAGCCTGTATAGCGTTCTAAACGGGCTTTTTCCTATGCGCTCTTTATAAGGGTATGCATTGATATTTGTTATCAGAGAGAAAGGTGTATTTGCATGGCCTGTCTGACGTACATTTTATGGAAAGCGCGCGTCTTTGCCAAGCGGACAACTGTGTTCTTCTGCCCCTACGCTTGCAGTGGAACCATGTATGCCTTGCATAAGCAAAGAGCATGGGAAAACATGGATAGGTCTAATCAGGGGAGTTTGCAGACATGAATGTACAGGTAAAGATCTGTTTAATGAATGCAAAGAAAACTGATCTTCATTGCTGCCGACACAAGAGGCGCAGAAGCTCCAGGTATAAGCATTACACGTAACTCTCTACAACTGTCCTTAGATCTTTTCTTGTGGACAATTGTCTTAGACTTCTGCATCCAAATGTAGGCATTCACGCGATCACTGATCCTGCAGGTAAGTTCATCCTGTATGGATAGTGCATTCAACTTGTCCCAAAATTCAGGACGAATTCCTTGACGCCAGATACTATGAAGAGCGTGAAGCCTTCTTGTCCAGTAATGCAGAACTAGACGATGTCGGTCAACAGTAACTGTCTGCAAATAAAGATTGCTTCGGCTTTTGACTTTTATCCATCTCCCTTCACATTATATCCAGAGCAAGGATCCTTGATACGTCCAATCACTCTTCAGACAAGGACAAGTGTATCCATGTGTGTGGAACATAGCTGTTACATCCGCAATGCATTCCCGACATGTGGGCAAGCGGAGCTATATTGTTTGCAACTTGTGAAGGGAATACATGAAATTAGTCATTCGGACGAACATTACGCCATACGAAACGATCTTGTCAATGAAATCAGCACTACATATGGGCAGTTTTACTTTTATAACTGTGATTTCACGCATGAAGTACCAGCGTATACGGAGCGAACGGAGAACTTCCTTACATCAAGCAGTGCAAAAAATGCATGTTCATATATGACTTTCGCATACAGAAAGACTTTGGAAACGCAGAAAAAATGTTCTCCTGTCTGTTTACAGGTAACAAGTTCAGTTAAGTTACCTTTAATATCTACTTGGAAAAGCTCAATCGTACGTTGTCAAATCTGCAAGACAGAACTATAAAAGCGATGGCGGATTCGGTCTAAACAATGCCTAGCTGAGCGTGGTATCTTTTATGCAGTTGTGGGAGGCCGACGAAAATTGATGCAGCGGCAAAGCTCAGTCGCGAGATAGACTATAGTATTGGTTATTACAATAGTAAGAAGTATCATAGTTTCAGAGCGTTAGCTTACCAAAAGATTTTTCTAGATTTATTATTGTATGTCCAAATTTATAGACCATCCATCATTTAAGGAAGAAGCGAATAGGTCCCAGTTCTCCGATAACTCTAGGGTTCTGCGAAAGAATGGAAAAACCGGGACCCAAACCAAACTGAACTGGAACCAAAACGTCGAAGCTATTTTTCCCTTGAGACTAATTAGTGAGATTCCTAAACTAGATCTGGTTTATTTAAAAGGAAAAAATTAATAAACAAGATTCTAAAAAGTATTCACTGTTTGTGATGTATGGATCTAGTCTATTATATGTGTATGAAAGTAAGAGACAGCAATGCTAAATATTAATATCCAGATTATGTTGTTGGAACAGCTGTGTAATTTCCAAAGACCCTCATAGGAATTAGCAATGACAATATGCTGTTCATTTCATCATTAGAATGAATCAATAAAGCACAAAACAAAGTTCATCTTGGTTTATTACAGATGAGTAAAAGTGTTAAAGCCGATTTCGATATAAGAAACTTTTGAAGCTATGATAACCATACTTCCTATAAAAAACATTCTGTTTTTACTATAACTATATTATTAGGTTATATTATTTATTTCTTAATAGTAGGATTCTCTGTGTATTCTTTATTTATTTTCGTTTCCAGTTTGAATGAGCTTAATTGCAATCGCTTGCTTTATCAGTTTTTTTTTAGTTCGATTTAGTTTTAGCAAAAAACTGAACCATGTGTGATTTAATATTAAAGCTTGTATTTAATTATCATACTTTAGTTTATCTTTTTTCATTCTAACTTCTTTACTAAGCTTAACTTGTAAAACTAAGATAGATTATTTAATGTTGTGTATATACTACACAAGGTGTGTACCAATGGAAGCAACAGTAAATGTGCTGCACATGTCCTAGAAGTCGTGTACGTATACTTAACGAATATGGTGTACGTATGATGATGCTGTGTATCTATCGCATTGTTGTGCACCTATCATGATGTTGTGTACTTATAAGAAAAGAAAGTATTTTTATTTAAAATAATATTATCTTTATAGTTGTCGTATTTTAAGCTATAAATAAATAACTAAAACATATACAATAAGGTTTAATAAGAGATAATGACCTTTTTATATTTTTATCTTTTGCTCATGCCTATAATTCAATGAATTTTTAATGCTTTCATTTTGCAGTTTGAATAATACTATTACTTTGAATATAAATTTTACGATTATTAAACATGCTCGAGCTGATTAGCGCAGAGGAAGCGCGTTGGGCCCATAACCCAAAGGTCGGTGGATCGAAACCACCATCAGCTAGTTCTTTTAGCACTTTCCGAATCCATGTTACACAAATTGCACTCCGAAGCATGAAGTTTAAACACCGATTATACTTTTGCCGGGCTCACTTTCGGTGTCTGTTGGCCGCTTGGCCAATGAAATTTGCGATTAAAATCGAAAGAATCACCGACAAGCAACTGAGCTAGCGCAATAAAATACGTTGAAAGGCAGCCTACCCAATTGCAGAACGAATTATAACATAGTTAATCATTCAGTCGAATGGGACAATAAATATAGTTATAAGACAGCTTTTATTTTAGTTTCTGTATAAAATGAGTGGAAAGCAGGGCAGTTAAAAGTTATTAGCTATTTTTTTGAAATCTAGTTGTAAGTAATTGCATGCAATATCTCGTTCCTCGAAAAACATGTTCAGGAACACTGAATGCGCGCGTAGTAAAACAACAGGATATGAGTTCTCAACAGTCACTTCAAGATCTCTAAGAAGCAGTAAAATTTGTGTTTAGAAAAATTGCAGAACTGTCATTAAGCAAATCAAAGCTCAAGGCAAGCCTGCTTGCTATGTGCAAAGCTCCTTTCGGCTCCATCCTCCGAGCCTTTACCTTTTGGTTGAACTCACAGTTGCGCTTGAATCCAGTGCCATTATATCAGCCTCATGTTTTTGTTTGGATTATTCACTTCTTTCCCAAGGAAACAAAGCATACCTATTATCAATAACATATCCATATCCATATATACTATAAATGGAATATAATATGCAAGCCAATGTAATGAGACAAAGAAAAAAGATCAGAAAGAAAATCAAAGCTTATGATATTCTCAGACGTTAACATTAAGTTCAACAAAAAACTGCTCACATGATCGTCTTTACTTGGATCCACTGTTAGAGATTTAATAAATACAGAGAAAAAGATGTTTCGAATCTAGTAGATTTGGCAACTAAGCTGTTTATATAGATGGTACTTCATGAAAGCCAGATTAGACTTCTTATTGTAACACATACAATCCCAAATCATTACTGACGATCGACCGCTCTTGAACGTTGGGGCTAGACATTGCTCATCAAACTTTTCGTCAGCTCTATGCTAGACACGAATTTGACGATAATTTTTCCCTACTTCGAAGGGGCATTCATCTGTCCAAAGGACCTTGTTCCAGTACTCCAACGTCTTATTTCTATTTGCTATTGCAAGGTCCAGTCTTGCTTGCTTATGCTTTCACTAAGAAAAGGCTTTTAACCGTGACACGGCTATGGATCTTTTGAGATGCCAGTGCTTTTTCAACGGTACGAGTAAACACATCAACTGGTACATTATTGGTTATGTCGTTCAGTGTAGCTCTCCTGTAGTTCTTAGAGACTTTTACAATACTTCTCAAGTTCCTGTTATTTAGTATTTTGGGGCGTCCTGAGCGTGCTGGAGTTATTACGGTTCCTGGAGTCTTGTAACGTCGTAGGATGAATGCGTCTGCGTCGATATCCAATCGCAGGCTATGTTTTAAGTTTGTGATGCAGACACGTTTATCGTCTTGTGAGCTATCTTCGTCGTCAAACTATTCATGTTCGTCTTCTTTTCAACAGTTTTTCTGATCGCAATCATTCATACATTCCTAACCTGCCAGCAGTTTCAGTTATAATCTGCAAATGAAGCTAGAAAAACAAAGCATTAACGTGAAGAAAGAGAATTGGTATGATAAAAACCTCTTCAAAATTCCCATTGATAAAGGTCTTCCATTCCTCATTTGGATTGAAGTTATGTCTCAGTTTATCTGTTATTGTTTGAGCAGTAATGCCATCGTTCCCTTCTGCTTGCCACGCTTCTGCCGCGATTTTATACAAGTTTCTTTGTTTTTTTTTGTTTGCCTCAGACAGAATACTTGCTTTGATTGCGTCCCGGTCCGGTTATTGTTCTCTCTTTCGCTTTTTGTCTGCTTTATTGGTAGACTTCTTTTTTTCCTTGGCTTGAGGAACGTAATGCGCTGTGTTTTACCTTTTCGTCTGGAATCCTTTATCAAAAGCAAAAGCTGCATAAAATTCGTGAATAAACGTTCGTCTGGTACCAATTCTCGCCGTGATTATCTGTTTTCAAACAGGATAAGTTCCATAGACGTTCGCTAAGGAAATAACAGTTAAGTCATGTTTTGTCAAGTGACGTGATCCAAATGATTTACATGTGATAGATTGCCCCGCATAAATATTCAACAACATCAGTACAGTTTCTCTTTGAAAATAGTTGTGCAACAAGCTCCTCCATCTCTGTTTCTGATTGGATTTTACTGAATTTCAGCAAAACTATCCCTTTCTTCTGCAGTAACAGCGTGTTGCAATGACAATGGTTAGCTGCTCTATTACTTTGGCGAACCTGCGAGGGCAGGCATTAGACTTTGTCAAATACAAGATAGCGTTTTCTCCACTTAGTTAGAAATAACTTACATAAGTGCAAATTAAATACAGCTCTTACTATTCATCCGCAAGCGACTGCAGTATCTGTTACCGGTGTTACGGCGTGATTTTCTACAGAACCTTGATAGTAGGATGATGATTCGCCGTTGTGTGTTTTGAGAATAAGTGAGCACCAGGTGTGGGTTAAAGTCTAACACCAAGACTAAGAGATAACTTGAGTTGCTTGAGAAAAAGGTCGGGCCAAAGGCTTGACAGTAGAAAGTTAATTGATCGGTTGATCAACAATCACCAAATATAGGAGAAGGGAGATAAGGTTCAGAGAATCGGAGTTCTTGATACAGTCTTGACAGTGATCTCTTGCTTAGATCAAATATTTCAGGCGGTCGACAAGTTCTTGTAGAGTGTGTTGAATCAAAATAAAGAAAAGAGAAAACAATATAATAAAAAAAGAAATATAAATGGATTGGATTCAGGTTATCGATGGTTGCTTGATAAAACCAATGAAGGCGCAGTGTAATCACAATGGATAAAATAAGGCTTCTTCTTTTTAGAGAGTGTTTCTCTTAAAAGATTTCAATCAAAAGAAAGATTTGAGATGTAAAACCTGTCGTTTATCCGACTTTGATTGGGGTTATTTATACTAAATTTCGAAGATAATCGGATAAGAGAAAGAATAAAAGAAATGAACAAAGAGAGAACAAAGTGACATTAAATGGTCTTGGCTGAAGTCGCTACATCTTGTAAGTTTCAAGTATAGTTTGTTGTTGGTCAAGTGAATCGGCTTAGCCAAGTAGGTTACCTAAACAAAAGAGAAAAAGAAAAGAGGAGAAAAGAGGAGAAAAGAAAAATATCGGAAATGTTGTGTACCAATGGTTGCTGGGCGTTGATCAAGGGGATTACACCGGTTCAATCCGGCCAGCTCAGCAGGGTTCAGACACCTGCGACTCGCTCTTTTGCTATGACGGCGAGATCTATTGTTTTCCTTTCCGAAAAAGTCAATGTCCTTTTCGTATGGGATCCGAGCTGTTTTCCATCTCCAGGAAAAGGCTTTTGTCTTGGAGCACTGCTGCTTGGGTTGCTACACGGTAGCTATCTTGCAATTCCTATATCATCTTGTAATCGGAACAATGGCTAACGTTAACTTGACATTAACACCTTGAACGCTTGGCAATGATATACTATTCTCGCAGCATCTGTTTTGAAAATTTGGTCGATAGCATGAAAGAAAGATTTGGCCTTCGTTTTGACGCGGTTTCCGCTATCACATTTGCCCTTGATTATGTCTTCAATTCGTTTTTACACGCAGTGAGGAACATATTTGTGTCTGCATCATAACTAATTAAAGAGCACTGCCCGAGTATAATGCTGTACATCTCTATGGTCTTCCAACTGTTCACGTTGGTCGTCAACAGATACTGTCATATTCTATCGCGGAGTTTTTCTATTCCTCGAGATGTCAGCAAGTCATGCGTTTTACCCTAAGCCGATATCTCGAATTTACCGCTGGCTTCCGCGATGAATGCTTTTGTGTTCGGGTTAGGAGGCCATCTTTGAGAAGAAAGAATTTAAAGGGTGGATCAAAATATAAAAGTTTATCTGTGTAAACATTGTGACTATGGGAAAAAAAAAACTTTCTTTGATTGCAACATAAACACAGGGTTCATCCCATCAAAAGATATGGAATGCTACTTTAGACAGTAGTATCTGCGTGGACACCATTTCTACCGGCCAACTGTTACCAGCTAATGGCTTCATTGGCCATCCCCTTTTTGCCCGATGTTTGGTTTGTCGGCACGGCCACTGGATGAAAGTACATACTTCACTTTAGATGCTGGTTTGCTTGTCGCCCCCAGAAGTACTAGTTCCAGAAACCTTTTTGTTCTTTGGCCCCTTCTGTTCGATTGCTTTTATATTTTAATCTTAGCAAGATCAGCATTGCTGTTTGGATAAGGCTGAATTGTGACACCATCATCGCATTACGTCGTAGTCTTTGTCAGTATTATTCAGGTCACCGACTCTCTTATTTACTGTGTTTTTCCCATTCGTCTGCGCGGCTGTGAAGCCTACGTCCCACGCTTCACCACACTCGGACAACCTCTTATACAGGAACTCCAAACCTATTTGACCGACCATCCTACACGACAACCTCCGCTCGATAAGCTGGCTGACGTTCTCAATGATTGTATTTATAATGCGCTCAGACACCGTTGGACAACAGCAGACACCTCCAAAATCAGCCGTGGTTCTGGACCCCCAGCTTTACTAGTAGCAATTGATAAACGCGAATACTGTTGTAAGAAATGGAGATGTGCTATAGGTATGAACAAACTAAACTGATGGATCCGACACCAAGAAGCCCGCGCACAGGTTCGCCTGGCAGTTCAACGAAGGCGTAAACAGACTTGGCGAGACTTCTGTACCCGTATGGAAAATAGGAGCTTCTCTCAAGTAGCTGCTAAACTCGGTCGACTACATCGCTCGCGCATAACTCAGCCCAAGTACACGCACCCTGATGGACCAAAGACCGTGGCCGACCAAGTAAAAGAGCATTTCGAGAAAATTTTCGACGGCAATCTTCTTACTAACATAGCCCGTCCTACTCTGCAACCAGCACCTCCAGTTCCCTATTTGGAAGCTGATGATGAATGCTTCGCACATCCCTTCCAAGTTGAAACAGTTCGTGCTGCTATCATGGCAGCACCCACGCGCAAGGCACCTGGAGTCGACCATCTCCGAGCCGAAATGCTTAAACCTCTGACTGAAGTCCTAGCTCCAATTTTGACAGATATATACACACTTTGTTGGCGATGGGCCATTACACCCTTACCCTGGCGTATTGCCCAGATTGTCCCAATATACAAGAAAGACTCGCCATCTGACTCAGCAAACTATAGACCCATCAGCCTCACAAGTGTTCTCCGGAAAATCCTTGAATATTGCTTAAAACCATTACTCATTGAGGCCGTGCCTTTGGACTTAGCACAAGGCGGCTTCCGGACAGCCCGTGGCACCCTCGATCAAGCTCTCTGTTTACACGAACTATATAGCCTATATAGAAGGACTGGCAGTCAGTCGCCCCTTCTCGCCTTTCTCGACATCAAGTCAGCATACGATACTGTAGATCGCGATATAATTTGGCAAGCGCTGTCTAACTCAAATTCTCCTTTGCCATTTATTGAATTACTAAAAAATCTCTTTCACCATGTGTCCGTAGAAGTTCTGCTGTCCAACGCTGTCTCCGCCCGGTTTCATCTTATTACAGGAGTTCTACAAGGATCTGTTCTCTCCCTCTTCCTCTATTCAATCTACATAAATATCCTCCCTCTGCACCTTCGTAACACTGAAACTTCAATTATTTCCGAATTCTTCCCTGATTTTCAACTTGCAACTAGCCCTCTCAATATCAATGGTCAACTAGTCGACTGCTTGCTATATGCTGATGATGTCGTGCTCATTGGAACCACTGAAACATTGCCAGCACTCCTGAAGGCCTGTGAACAGCATAGCTACCAACTAGGTTATCGGTGGAATCCGTTAAAATGTGCACTGCTCCGCCCTACACCTGCTGACGACATTGAAGTGGCTTCCTTAACCTTATATGGTACTGCAATCCCAGAAGTCAACACCTTCAAGTATCTTGGTATCCCTTTCAACGCCTCTGGTGCGATGGATGTACAGCAGCTAATCACTGATAATACAAAAAAGCTATTCGTAATCTATACGCCCTCAGTTCTCTGGGACTTAGCCCAACTGGATATACTCGCTTGCTCTCCACTCGTTTTTATCAACAATTCCTTCGCCCATAAATGGAGTATGGCCTAGCTATACAGCGCCTAACCGTCAAACAAAGGAAACTTCTGGAAGACGCCCAATCAACCTGTCTACGGAAAATCTATGGCTCCTGCAATGTACGCAGTTCCACTAAAGTTATGCAGCACCTTGCTAACCTGCCTCCGATCGCAGTCCGAGTTTCGATACTACAGGCCAAGTTCCTGCTGCGTTCCACTAACCTCCCTGATGATGCCATCCTTGCCACTCTTCTTCCGGTTCTTCGGCGCACCCAAACCAGTCGCTACCACCAACTGATCGCTACACGTTTGCGGCAACGCTTACCCCGTCCCCCTTCCACCATATCTCCTAGTATTTTCCAACAAGAAATCCGAACCTACAGGAACGAATGTTTTTCTGCCTTACTCAATGGGGCTGGTTCCACATTCCTCTCTGTCTGTCGTCCACAACTCGGTGTAGATCCCATCTTTTGGCTCCCAATGTCCTTACAAGGACATAGTCATTGTGTACGATGGAGATTAGGTTGGATGCCTAGCGGTAAGGAATAAGAATGCCGGAACTGCCCTGCCAGGTCTCACCTTAGCCGTCAACACGCCATCTATTGTCTAAGTGCCCATCGTCGTCTGCAAGTTCCAGTAGTTGTCCTGTACCCGATTTCTTTCATCCTTAACCAGCTGCCCACTTCCCGTACGAGCTTTCAGCGCCAGTTTTTGTATTGGCGACATACTTGGCCTGCCTTGTGTGATCTTCTTACTATTGACCATTTGTGCCATTCACCTGAACACATCTTCAACGACCCACCTTGTGCACGAACCATCCACACCGACTTTCTACTGTGTCTCGGATCCTTATCTTCCCCTGTACAGCTGGCTCCCTCTACCCTTTCTTCTCCCTAGTCTCTTTCTTCCTCTTATCTCTCTGTTTCGTAATTTTTTTTCCTCCTTTAGTCTTTTATCATGCTTTGCTAATCAGGTTCTTTACTCCTTTGTCTGACCTTTCCTTCTTGCCTTTACCTTTTTTCCCTCTGCTCGTAAGGGTTTTTTTCTCTTCATTTTTCCTTGAGACTGGGCTAGGGCGGACATACTTTCTTAGTCACGCGCCCAAAGTCATTAAATAAAACAACTCTTTTGAACATTGTCAGATGCATGAGAGACTTTGTTACAAACTATAGTCTAATCCCGTTAATTGTTTCCTATTATGATATAGCTAGATCCAACGAAAACAGTATTTAAAGGAAAACCTATATTTTGTTTCAGTTACCCTCTCTTTCAAACATCGCATCCGAAATTTTCTTTTTTTCCTCTCTCTGATCTATCCTCTTCGTACTCTTTGGCTTTCTATCGACATAGTCCTTCTGTTTTCTCGGTTTTAAGTTTTTTTTATCTTCTTTCGGTAAAAAACACGCTAATATTCCATATATCAACATACTTATATTTGTTGTTTATCTATTTAGCCTGCACGACCTCTGTTCCGAACCGTCACTGGCTTTTCAGTGCTCCCTACTTTTATAGAAGTAAGTACTTTTTAATGTGTATAATTACAGAGCTAAATTTATTCTTTGTTGTGCCTCACTATAAGGTCCGCCATACGCTGTATCGCCTCAAGTCCTTTGCAGTGCTACATCTAACATGGCCAATTCTACGCCATCACAATTTCTCTTCAACCACGACCCACCTGGCCAAGGTGCGGCGTAGGTCCCCGCCCCCACGGGAATACCCTTCGGGGGTAAGTAAAAAAGATGTCAAGCTATCCTTCCATTTACTAACCATAAACGTATTTTTTACGCTGCTCGAATGAATTTTGTGTCCACTGGAGGACCAAGTTGAGGTAAGTAAAATATATTTCCCGCATAATCCATTTACTAATACGCATATTTCTATCCTTTTAGCGCAAACTTGATCCTTGCATGGATGCAAAATTTATTTAGAGTAGGGTAAAAAATTGTTCAATAAACAGTATATAGGACACCTATGTCTAAGAATGATTATTTGCAAAAGGACAGTTTAGCCAAGGGCTGGTACTTATATCGAAGCTACGATTCATACAGTGAGAAACGCAGATAGGTTACACTTGTAATCGGTTTAAATGCCGTCAAAACGAAGAGAGATAAAGCAAGAATAGAAGCCATAGCTACGGGGTGTTGCCATCAGTATAATTTCTAAGCTGTATAAGCACAGCAATGGATTTTAATGTACAAGGACAATTAGTAGGCACAAAGAATAAAAAAGCGAAGCGTAATGGATGATAAAAAGCCTAATTATAAGCGTCTCATTCTTATTGGCTAACTATAAGTTTCTCATCTTAAATGTTGCGTAAAGTTGTATTTGTGTATCCATATTACTATCTAGCACTGTGGTTCATCTTCTGATATCTTATACTTCAACCATAAGAATGAATATTGCAACATTTCAGAACAGCAACTTCGTGGCAATCTCCTCAAGCGGTAGTGCAGCTATGCAAGAGCTATCAAGGTTATTTCTCGGCCCGACAGCTTAATAGACACTTAACAACCTGGAAAGTCCGGACCAAAGTAGAGTGAATCTATCTACTGGTTTGATATCGGAAGCAGTACTAAAAAAGGGTAATCCATGTAGAAAGTCTAACAGCTATTGACATTCTATATTGCTGAGAACAGTCCAACCTGATAATGATGTTGAAGATGAAAATTTGGAAGCTTCAAGTTGTTGTGAGGAGGAGGCAGCAGATGACGAGTTCGATGCTTGCGATATCAGCGTGGATAGTTCCTAGCAACAATATTTCGAAGAAGATGATGACTACGATCTGAATGATGATTGCGGATAGAACAGCGTTTGGGAGAAGGACGATGACTTTGAAGAGGATAATCACCAGGAGGGCATAGACATAGAGTTTGATGGTCCTACACAGAGCATTCCAGACGTGGAAATCCATGACGAGAGACAAAAGGCTAGCCTGGAGCTCCTTTTGATTGTCCAAAAGTACAACATATCAAGAGCAACACATGAGAAACTGATACGATTTCTCAATAGACACCTATGGTACATATGTGAATCTTAGCAATGCAGAATAAAACGAGATGTATCATGGAATTGCTATATAGGCTGCCTCATAAATTATTCAAAAGTCTTCATTATTTTTTATTTTAGCATTAGATGATTACTCTATTATTGGTACCTTATAATTGACTAGTAGCGAACGGATACTTTACTATGGTGACCATAGCCTATAGTAATTTGTATAGTGCCTTTACTCAGATATGGAATAATAGTAACTCCTTCTTTTATTATCGCTTATGACATTGTTAATCTGTCAGGCAAGGATTTGAAGCGAAGAGAAAGAAAGAGAGGAGAAAAACAACAATAGCGGTTACGGCGATGTGTATGGGCGCGTTTCCTACCTGAAAAGGGTGAAACAGCCTGAATTTCATTGGCTTTTTTGTCTACTGCGTCACTTATGGCTGAGTTTGCTTTTAGAACGCTATAAGTGGTTTTGGCCGTCTCGCTTGTCCTTTCTCTTCTGACAGACAGGTATCATGTATAACGGAATTGGTTTGACAACCCCTCGTGGTTCAGGTAATTTAACCGACATGCCTTTAAGTTGACGAGCTAACTTGAATTTCCTTAGGAACGAATGGTTATGTTGTTCGTAACATGTCGTTTGTCCGTCCTCCTCCCATGGATCGACGACAACATTCTGCTTTAAACGATGTTAAAGCTCCACCGGCTCCTCCAAGACAGCCAAATAAAGAGATCCTTCTTCATGATCGTAAACGTAAAATCGAAGTCCAATTGATGGAACTTAGAATCAAGCTTGAAGATGAAGGGTAAGAAAAGAAACAATAGAATCGAGCTTTGTTTATACGTTACTGATCGGTTCATATATAGCATGATTCCAGCTGAAATTGAACAAAGAGTAGCCGAAAAGCGAGAAGAAATGTTTGCAAAAATTGACAAGATTCAGCCTAGAGATGCAAAAGAGTAAGTGCTGCAAATGATTTCTTGACGGCAAGTTAGATTAAAACGTCTGCTTCTTTTCTATAGTTTAAGAGAACATGAAACACATCAATTGACTGCTGCAAAAGAGGAAGAAAACAAAAAAATGATGCGAGCTTTAGGCATAAACAGGGAAAAATACGTCGAAGGGGCTGCGTTTGACAGAGAACTGCAGGAAAAGCTCAAGGAGGAAAGGATGGCGAAGCGTGCAGCTGAACGAGAAGCTTCACTAAGAGCTCAGGAAGAACGGGAAGCAGAACGTGAGAAAGAAAGACGTGAGCGTGCACGGGCAAGGGAAAAGCGATATAAAGAAGAACTTCGACGAGAGGAACGTGAGAGGGAAGAGAAAAGAGCTTCCAGGCGTGACTCTGATCGAAATGATCGCTATGACAGACACGATCGACATGATCGGGAAAGAGGACGACGTCGATATCGTACCCCGAGTCCAACCAGTCGCCGTAGCCCTAGTCGCAGTGTAAGCCGAAGCCCTAGTCGTAGCGTAAGTCGTAGCCCTAGTCGAAGCCTAAGTCGAAGCCCTAGTCGAAGCCCTAGTCGAAGCCCTAGTCGTAGCGTAAGCCGAAGCCCAAGCCGAAGTATAAGTCCAGACCGAAGACGAAGTGTAACCCAACGTCGTCGTCGTCGTAGTTTAAGCCACAGTATCAGTCGCAGCCGTAGTCCCAGCCGCAGTATTAGTCGAAGCCCAAGTCGAAGCCCAAGTCGAAGCCTTAGTCCCAGTCGCAGCCCAATTCGTTCCCGCAGACGCAGTTTGAGCAGTGACGAGGAGTATGAAAGAAAGCGTAGGAGATACCGTTCTTAAATGCAATATTCTCTTTGTGTTCTTTTTCTTCTATACAATGCATAATCAGAAATGACAACCGAGAAATATATGAAATTGCCTTTCGTCTGTTGAGTCTTGTATGGCATTTACATCAAATCAATTTCGTACACTTAATATTTAGCTTTAAATGAACAAAAAAAATACCTAGAATTATTAGAAGGATATATTAAACGCTTAAGCAATAGAATATCTTTGAGCTGCTCTTTTATACAGAGGGTGTCAGAAAACTTCGTATCCCCGGTAGAAGCACAAGGGGTTGGATCATTTGCATGCTGAGAGGATACAATTTTTCAGACAACTGCCACCAACAATAGCTCTGAAAGATAAAAAGGTCAAATAGGCATCTGTTTGTTTACCTAATAAGCCTTGCAGCGCCTTGATCAAAGATAGTCCCTGTGGACAATCAATTGGTAGATTAAAGTGAACAATGGTTATCGGATTTGGAAAGCTTGACTGGCGTTCAAAAGCTTGCAGGATGAGGGACTTTTGCTGAGATACCCTTGTCAGTGAAACACTATGGCCAATGGAAGACTCTTACGAACCCATTTGCGATTGCTACGATCCACAACTCATGTTCCACGTTTCGCTATTCCCCACAATTGTCGGTATTACTCGAACCAGTTACCTTCATTTCCCCGTGGTATACCACCGTCGTTTCCACCGCGAGAGAATTACAAACGATTCGGAAACAACCGACCATTTTATCAATCGCGGCGTCTGTTAATCTTTCTGGGCACGGGAACGGTTATGTTTGGTGGATATTACGTGACTCACTTGGAGCAAGTTCCTGTTAGCGGACGCCGTCGGTTTATGGATGTGACGCCACGTCAAGAAGAAGGTATGGGAAGGGTGTTCAGAAAAAGACAAGAAAAATATTAACCTCGATCATGCTGGCTTGTTTTCGAAAAGCAATGGCCAAACAAGCATATCATGAAGTCATGATGCAATACGGACACCGTATACTCTCCCCACATCATCCTTATACCCGCTTTGTCTCGCGCGTGGCCAAAAGATTAGTGCGGGTTTCAGGCATGGAAAACATGCAATGGGAATTTCATGTCATTGATTCTCCGGAACGCAAGTGAGTTACTCTCCTTTGCATTTTCGAGTATATCAACCTAAACCGCCCCTTTTTGCCTTACAAGTGCATTTGTGTTGCCCGGTGGAAAAGTCTTTGTCTTTACAGGTATTTTACCCATTGTCCAAAACGAAGGTACGCATAAAATGCAAAATGAAGGAAAAAAAAGGCCTTGTTCACAAGCCTTGGGGCTATAGATGGTATGGCGGCTGTATTAGGACATGAAATCTCCCATCAGCTTGCACGCCATAGCGCGGAGAAATTAAGCTTCGCCAAAGTGCTACTGGCAGCTCAACTGACACTGGCTCTATTTGGCATCGACCCATCCTTTATCTTTAACCAGCTGACGATGAACTTTCTGATGCTGAAGCCCTTTTCGCGTAAATGCGAAACAGAAGCAGATGCCATAGGCCTCCAATTGATGGCCCAGGCCTGTTTTGATCCTCTGGAAGCAGTCAATGTATGGAGACGTATGGAAAGAGCCGGCAGCGCCGAGATTCCCCAGTTCGCAAGTACACATCCAAGTCATAAGAACCGAATAGAGTTTCTCCAAAAGCAGGTTTGTGTACTTTGGTTTTACTTTTCAGATGACATTTATGCTCAAAACTTTTTTTTTATCTATTCATTAAGATGCCTGTGGCCCTTTCTAAACGAGCGGAAAGTGATTGTTCTACCGAACTTCGATCGTTTGCAGATGTGTTTCGTGATACATGGGTTCGATGGTAGATATAGAGAAAGTGTTCTAGTTGGACTTGCTTAGAATCTCTTCAAAAATTTCTGTGAAAGTTTCAGGATCTTGTGCGCCGGAGAAACTATACCTAATGTTCTTGTTTAACTAAAGGGCATGTTTGCTCATGTAATGAAGCGACTTACTTGTTCTCGATCGTATAATTTGGGACGCCATGTATACTCTTTCGTTGGCTTTCAAAAATAGCCGCTTTTGTAGCTTCAACGTCCTTTTCACTCTTGAGATATTCCAATGCCTAACATTACCCATTCATCTGTGAGTAACTCTGGTATATAGAAATGTTTCACCTTACCTTTTCCTTATCTAAACCGACGCGTCCTGCTGCCTCTGCCAAGGCTTCATAATCTGTTAGGCATTTATCTTGTTCGAAATAAAAGGTAAACATTTCCTCTGCCATTTCGTGTTGTTTTCCAAACTGTTTCGACCATTGAACCAGCCGGTGTGAATCCAGGGTGTTAGCAATCACGCCATCATACGAAAACTGGATGCCTTCTTGTACACCAACGTTTTTCATATAAGGAACCATCTGGCGAGCGCGGGCTTCGCCGAATCGACGACGGTACATTTCCAGCTTGGTGATAGGTTCTTTGGATAACATAGGGTCCAGTTGGAAAGGATGCCATTGAATCTCGAATTCTGTATTCGGATTTGTTGTCTTGAACTGTTCAATAGCTTTATCTAAACGTCGCTTGCCAATAAAGCACCTAAGAGAAACAAAAGAAAAGCGAAACGATCGGTTGGCACGGCGAACACTAAAGCAACATAGGCGATTTCTTTATTCTCACCATGGGCATACGGTGTCACTGACGACGTCGATCTTGATGCGCTTAGTAACTGCGGCCATTTTTATTTGGTTATGCAAGGTAATGAATGATAATGCGAAAGGCAGAACAATGAAGAAAAAATTTGGATAGGGTAATTTTTTTTTCTTTGGGCCCTTTTTATATCCACTCCGCCCCAAATACTCGATTTGTAATCCATCGTCAGATCAAACAAGCTTATTGACGTCGATCCATAATAAAAATGGCAAATTTGGAGTTCCTAGCGTATGCTATGTAAGTTCTCCCATGTTACATATGGTTTTGCTATGATTTACTTGTCAAATACTGGATTTGATTATTAATACTCGTCATGCTGTCACATTAGTCCATGACAAATTTGACCTGAGTAGAACGCCGGTGCTCCGAAACCCAGCAAAACCGGTCCACGTTTTTATTTTCCTTTGCGCTTTTCTCCCCGCCCTTTGGCCCCCCCTCTCTTTGGAACAGCACCCGTCAGCAGCGCAGAATCTCTCAGACAGGTCATATCCCTCCTAACTAGGCATAAATAAACCTATTTCTTTTCTTCTTGATTTATGTAGAGCTGTTTTCCTCTTTTCTTATAGTAATTTATATCCGAATCTGTATCCAAAAGACATTCCGTACATCAAGGCATACATATCACCCATACAGAAAATAATCACGCTAACTAGCATTTCATAGATTCAGCTCGCTCGGCTGATAGGTGAATTATTCTTTGTCTGACCCTACTCCCTGACCTATGTGAAGTAGAGTCGAGCCCGTTCGATCAGAATAGACTGCCCTGTAATTCAGTTCTTTCCTTTTTCTTTCTCTGTTTCCCATTCCATTTTAATTTGATCCAACCACAGGCGCAAACACACCCACGCACATTGAGAGAGAGAGAAACGTCACAATCAGCATGAAGTAGAATACCAAAAATACAAAAAGTAATTATATATTTATCGAAGGTCAATGTCAAACTCAGCGATGGATCCAGTCAATTCACCAAGATGTTTGCCATCCGCCAGCATGGATGAAAGTACTTGTTGAAATTGTTCCTTGTCAATCGTGCCTCCTTGCTGTCGAACAGACTCAAGCATAGTACGTAGTTCATTGTCAGAAGCATCCAGTTTCAGAGAGTCGATGAGCTTGCGCATGTCTTCTTCACTTATGGGTTGATGTGCTTTTTTTTTCATAAAACATGAGCACAAGAGAGAGCGAAAAAGAAGTTTTGGATGGACCGTAACGATTTCTTACCATCTTGGCTAACAAACGCGTTCTGTTCAACAGCAGCGGGGGACATATTGTTTTGAGAAGGAAAAGTGGAGGAAGAGAAGATGTGGGTAAGGGTCGCGCCAAAGAGAAAAAGAAATAATACTTGCAGCATGTGAATGCGCTTTACATGTAACACAAGTTGACGTTTGGAGTATGCGACTAAAAACGCTGTCAGTTTTTAAGTGACAATCACATGTGCCAGCTGCCAGCGCATCCCTTTGCGCGGTTTGAAATAGAAAGGCTTTTGGAGAGGAACCTTAGCAAACGATCGGTTGCCGCTGGAGCCAATCTCATTTCTATAAAAGAGAAAAGCGCAACCAAACCAAACCAAATCCTTTCAACTCCGATTTGCTAAACTCATGGCTACTCGTGAGAGCAACGAAGAGAGACAAAATCACTTGTATACTGTAAAAAGCATGCTGTCCCTGCGTACAATGCGTATGTGTATGAATTTCCGCGCTTCCAGAGAAAAATCAAAAAGCTCCGGGTGTAGAAAAGACTGTCCCACCCAACTTGTCGTACCACTTGATCACGGCTGCAAGGCGAATCAGGACTTGTCTCTTTCGATAACTTGTCCTTCTTGGAAAAGGAGCAAGAACTCTTTCTTCAGTATCCTCTCGAATAACGAGGGTTTTGTAGAAAGGGCAACGCACGCGCGCGAGAGAGAGACAGAGACAGAAGTGTATAGGTTATTTGAAGAACACATGGCCAGGTCGGCCGACTCCACCTGTCCCAATGACGTGTGAAAGCCGAACCTTGCGTACAGAAGAGGAAAGAAAATCGAACTCCTAAAACGGTCTAAGCACTTTTTTTTTGGTCAAACGGACAGGTATCATTTATTACAGTTTGGGTCCCATAAATAGCTCTATAGCTTCAAGTTCAGATCCTTGGGCTACCTGGTTCAGGAATCCCAGTCAATGACGGATATGCCGTAGCCAATAGACGCTTATTCTGGTCAAGAGAGCCTCTCTAAATATTGTACCTTGTTTCTTTTACCATGTTTCATGCGTCACGGCTAAGTGGTGCGAAAACGAGATGCTCTCACGGTAATAGACGGTCATCTTTGTGTGCACAATCACGTAAACCTAACCATATTCATGAACCTTTTTGCCCTTCCAAAGTGGCACAATTAATAATAATTCCAGTAGCCCTCCGATATGGCATCCTTCTAGCATCAGACAAGTAATGATATTGCTTCTCAACGCTATGGAAAACCTTCATTGATACGCTGAATGAGGGACGGATAGAGTATAGTTTAGGTTTCCTTCGCTCTGCCCCATATATACCGTGGGAAGAACCCCCTTGCTCACTGTAGAAGTTATTCAAATGCGTGATACACATTTTCCTTTTTATATTCATTTCGTCTAGGGCATCACTTGTCATATAAATTGCGCGTCTGAGGATGCGTAGCACTATAGACATGCTGCTAAATTATAGCGTAGCCGTTTTTATTCAATGTCTTTTCTAGCAAGGTTCCTTCCAAACACCGACTTGCTTTTATGCAATATAATTCATCACTTTATATGCTACATGTTGATCTTGTTTATGTTACTGCCGCGAGAGCATTGAATGCACCCACTATGCGACAGTTATCGACTGTTATACAAATACAGATCTTGTGGCCTTCTTATTCCCAAGGTATTGCATTCGCTTGATTTTCGCCTTTCAACAGAAGGGTGCATTGCCCTGATATCATTAACCCAAGAGGGCTGCAAACAAGAGCAAATCCTTGGAGAGGACGTTCAAACTCTGGAACGTGTCAACGCTGACTTCTATCTATTAGCCTGTTCCAACTTTGTGTGGTGGTCTTTTCTATATTATTCGGTTCTCTATTCTTTATTCTGCGCTCAGTCATGTTAATGAACCAGGGAAGACAGTTTACCGCGTGACAAAGCAGCTGGCAAGATTTGCCTTATTTTTTGAGGAATCCCTTGCAGTCGCAAAAAGGAATTACTTCGGTTCTTTAAAGAAAGTCTAGTAAGGTTTCAAGCAAATCTAAAGCATCGGCTCTATGGATGACTTGTTTTTAACAAAAATTCCATTATAGACGTACATTGGAAAACGAGAAGAGGAAAAAAAAACCTAATAGGAAAATCACTGAAAAGTCATTGATAGTTTGCTACCAAAAGCTTCTAAAAATCGTCTTTCCTTTCCTGGTCCCTTCTTCTTTTTTGATTTATCCTTTTTGCTCGGCTCAGACGAAGATAAGCGTTCACTTGTCCCTGTTGCTCCTACCGTGCCAGCCCCACTTGACAGACTTACGGCATCCGTTTCGGAAAATTTCGGTGACGAAATATAGGGTTGTGTTGAGACTCTAGACTGTGATGGCGGTGTTCCAGGTACGCTATACGATCCTGTCCGCATCGATCCATAGGTGGCTGCACTCATAGACATGCCCGACCTTGATGTTGCTGCATTGTTATTGTTATTGTTAAATAGAGAATTATTCGTCAGCGATGGTGTCCGACTGCGATAAGATACCAATGTAGGCGAAGTGGCAATGCTGCTTTGGTAATGGTTTTGCTCATACAAAGACATCCTTGTTGAAGATTCAAACGTAGAATGCTGTCCAAACATTTGTTGCTGCGGAGAGGGTGAAATGGCAGGAGATGGAAGCGCACTAGGCATGGATTGATAGTTGGAAGAAGATGAAGAAGAGGTTGGTGACACTTGAGGAACATCCAAAATGCTGTATGCTGGGTCAGACGGTGTTGACGGCGTACGCTGTCTTGGGGACGTAGGCCCAAGGCTTTGCTGCCGGTGCTGCTGCTGCTGCTGTTGTTGTTGTTGCTGGATCATTTTCTTAGCTGCAATCATCATTTTGAGGGCTCGGATCTGTAAACTTGTCTGATGGGATAAAGCAGAGGTTTCGAAAATCAGAGGGGCCGTTGTCATATTTAACATCTGATGAAGTCCATGTGTCGCTAACTCACGAAGTCGTGGTAAATCGTACATATCTGCTAATAGTAAAAGCTGTGAAAGAATGTGCGGTTGATATTGCTGCGCTGTGAGCAGGTTATCCGTGTAAATGAATTGAAGCAGTGCAATAACGACGGGATAAGGATAAGGGAATGACATGCTGTGACTCTTGATGGTTGTAGGGGCTGGCACGAGATCTTTTTCTGCTTCTTCATTATCATATTTGTTGTTATTGTCGGCATTATTGTCACTGTTGTCATTATTCTGACTGTCCTTGAGCAGCTGATTGAAATAGGGCCATCGTTGGCATAGTACAGCTGAATTAACAGGTATAGTCTGGTTCTCGCGCGTAATAATTGTAAAGTCCGATACAGCTGGTTCATTCAACAAGCGAAGCCCCATTTCCTGAGCAAGGGTGCAGCATGTTACTTTTGGCAGCCTATAAACGCCAAAGGCTTCCAAGTCAACCATCGCAATATGGTCAAAGTTGACCTGACGATGGTTATAATCGTCCAGCAGGCTCCGGTTACGATGGCCAAACACAAGGAATCGATTCGTATTCTCGTGAAGTACTCCGCGGTTCCATGAACCAGAACCAAATAAAACGCCCGTCTCTATGCGAGACCAAGTTAACGTACCAAGATTTAATGCCCAAATAGTGTAGGATTGACTTTGAGGCGATAAATAAGTTCCAGCGAGAATAAGGTGATGGCCCAAAGTGTGACCTGTGGGGAATCGCAAACCAGGCGGCATCACTGACCCTGTCATAAATGATGAACAGTCCTCAATAGGTGAAGAAACTGATGCAGGTGAGAAAACCATTTGAAGTTCACGCTTTACGTCGGCAAAGTTGTAGTTTGTGTAGAGATAGATGGGGCTTGGTTCATTAGCACTTTGCAGTGATTGTCCGTATTGTCGCACCACCGAAGCACGATGGTTACTACCCTCACTTTCTGCCATCTGTTCTGCGTCAAAAGGTTCTTCTCCAATATCGTTTCTCAGCACGGAAGGTAATCGAGTCCCAGGCGGTGTTGCGATGGCAATCGATCTGTAGGCTCCGAGATGTTTGTCAAACGTTTTGACTTGTTCCCATCCCATTGTCTTCAGATCTAGCACGTTAATTTCGCCTAAATAGTTGTTGCTCATATCTTGCCCTCCGACTACGATCAATTTATCCTCCGTTACAGCCGACAAATGGGCATATCTCGGTCGTGGTGCGAACAAGGATGGTTGAATATCAGGACTTTTCCAGGTCATGGTGTCAATGTCGAAAATGGATACATCGTCCAGGACGCACAGTCCATCTGCTGAAACGCGAGAGTAACCCATACCACCAAAGACTACAATCGACTGACCATAGACGCTGGCCGAGTGAAAGTAGCGGGGTTTTGGGGGTTTATCCGAGTCTGGTGGAGGAATATGCCTGGTCCATTCGAGCGTATTGAGATCAAGGACGTACATGTGGTTCGTCATTTTACGCGAGGTTACTAATCGTCCCGCAAAGATAAATACTTGATCGCCAACGACCGAGACTGAAGCTCCCACGAGAGGTGGTGGAACTTCGCCTGTAGTTGTATGGATTTGCGTGATGATGCCCGAGATGGACTGCATTTGCAACGTAGTGGGCATAGTCCGGTGATTATAAGCTGTTTCTTTTTTGCTGCTCACTTCCAAATATCAAATGACTGCAAAATGAGGCAATAAAAAAGAAGAAGAAGAAGAAAAAGAAAGAAAAGGAACAGCGGAAAACGTTTAGTGGAAAATAGTCGTTCTCAGACTGGTAGAAAAAATTGGGCAAAAAAAGAGAAAATTCAGACTCAAGTTGGTAAGTGAGCGTCCCCTTGACAAACCCTAATTGGGAAGACATCCATATCCACACACCATTGACTGGATAAACAACGAGCTTTTACCCTGCAACCCAGCTCGGCTTGGAACAATAGATCGGAGTTCCTTACTGTTATGAAATAGAAAGGGGTATCATAGCTACGCACTTCCCTTGTGTGACACTAGCTCGTCATGATAGTGACCCCTTAAGTGGTGTGACATGGAACGACAATTACCCATTCAACTCAATAGCCAGCCATGAGAAACGCTTCTATTACAAAATACAGGTTCCAGATGAGCTTGATTATACCAATCCACTGATGACACCATTGATAGAAAGATATCGGAACAGATCCTTCGGAGCTACGACGGGTTACACACCATGGCTAACCAACAGATAAAAGCAATAAAAGTACTTTGGAGCAACCATCGACAAATAATGGTAATATAGCTTACATTTGTAGCAATCAAAGTTTAAACGAAAAGAAGCTTGGTTAGTTTGCTTTTCTTTGTTGGTCTCGTTCTCTTCCCCCCACATAGTGTGGCGCATGCATTTCATATGTCATAGCCGATGATGGAAAAGACAAGTTTACTCTGACTCAGTTAGGAGATCGGATGTTTTTGAAGACAAACAGCCATGTGTCCTTGCATATTTTTTTCCTATAGCCAGTAAAGACGTAGTATAGTTTTCCAGCCGATCACGTTCTTTTGCCATAGTAGCAACCCAACATATTATCAGATCCACCGACTTTCTCCTCCCCCTTTCCCTCCGGGTCAATTTTCCCCGTTAAAGGTACGTGCGGGGTCTTTCAAGCGACCTTAATTTTACACGTTGAAAAGGGGGAAATAAATTTGTCATCAAACATTACTACTTATCGCCTGGGAGAATTGAGTCAGCATCATCTGCCAAGTGAATCTTACATGGTATAAGTTACTTGCGAACGTTATACGGAGACGAGCCCACGGTTAAACATATCAATGCCCGATTGGTCATTTCCTTTTTACTTTTTCCGCGGCCCACCAGAGCCGTTCTTCGTGGGAGTTATTATCGGCTTTTGTCTCGCAAAGGCAATCGGCAGGTAAAATAGTTTCCAATGACATGGTGAACATCCGAGATTACCATGCACCAACTTTTTCTATTTAAGGGTCTTATCGCTGTTACTTGTATAAGGCTCATCACATCATCATGGTATAGTCACTGAAAACGCAATGTTGTACCAGTGCTATTTCTAGACAAGATTCAGCACGAACTTCTCTATGGCGGTAATGTTAAACTTTGCTACATGTTATGATTCAAAGTTGGCGTCCATAATGAAAATCTAACTTTTAGCAATATGTTACTCAAACTCATCAACTCTATATCCGTCCTCTCCAAGGATATCTATAACTAACTTTACCCTAGAATAGATGCATCTTATAAAGCATTGGCTTTCACAACCGTTCCTGCGCTTAATTTACAACAACCTTTTTAATGGTTCTTGACGGATTATTTGGGCTTCTATTTTGCCTTATTAGGCTAGAACAGGTAGAACTATTGGTGCAGCACTAGCGACCTGAATAAGTAGTAGTATTTATTGAAACAACTTTAGTTTAGGCTCCGTCAATAAGCCTTTTGCCCATGTCACCAGAAAAAAATGCAAGTTCGCGCAATAACCTATCAAGTCAACTATAAGATGTCTGTATTTGTACAGCACTTAAGTCTGCTTGATATTTGTTTTGAATAATAAAAATATATCTGGAGCACTGTGGTTTTCAATAGGCTTCCTTATCGCCAAGGAGATTTTGCACATATACGGATGCTTCAGGCTACGCATATGCGACGATTGCCTCATATCGATGTACGTGAAAATACGGATTATCATTGCTAGGAAATATTAATATCTAAGCTGATTACATGCTCATTACGATCTATAGTACTATAGGTTTCTTCAAAGTTTTTGAAGATTCCTCCCAAAGTTGTTTGATACTTCGAAGAGGCAAGTTTTGCAGGATATTACAATCAGATTATGAAGATTCCGGGCAAAGACCTTGAATCAGAAGCTTGTTCTGTGAGGGAAAATCGCAATTACATCATCAACACATGGCTACCCATCCCATTAATCGGAAGACAATCCTAAACAATCCGATGCTTTAAATATTGAGGATACGGAAAAATATAAGCAAAAATAGTGTAGCCGATTCTGCTTGTGTCCTGCAAAAGGCTAGGTACCTGTATGATGCATGGGAAGACAATAGCTATAGGCTAAAGCTTATCAAACATATCATTCTATAGTAACAAAAAATAAGTCTAATATAATTATTAACATAATAGTTTGAATTATTGATTATTACACTAAGACGTACAAAAGGAGAACACGCGCTGCGTGAAGGAAGCCATGGCCTTCAACGCATCGTTCTCAATGTCCTGTGGACTGATTAAAGATCGAAATGGTCACGGAGCTACTAATGGTGCTACCATATCAACTTCCTCAAATACATGAGATGTTGTTGACAATTGCCTCGTATGATAAACAAATTGGAGAAGTATATCATTGTATCGTATCTAGGGACTCTAAACATGCCCTTAATTTGATAGGGGGAGGGAGTAGAGGACAACCAGAAAATGGAAGATTTACAGTCCATTTAATATGATCCTCTTCTATTCCTCTAACGGAATCCAGAGTACATATTAACAAGAGCTTAATTTCTTGTTTGCCATAGAAACAGTGATAAATATTATACCGTAACGGTAAAGATGACAATAAGTGTGCGAAACATAGTACCAACCACCCTTTGTCGAAGAGAAGAGAGCACAATGGCACGTCCTGCTCGATCAAGGTCTAGCTGAATTCGTTCGTCGCATACTAAAGGGTTGCGTAATTCACCCAGCTGTTGGATATAGATGAACAATGAGCATGGAGGCAGTAGAATGTTAGACTTGTAGAATCAGTGAGACTGAGATGAGGGTTTTTTTTTATTTCAAAGTACGTTGTTGATATCTTCCTAAAACTATTAGGGAAACGATGATATTACAGCTCACAGGAAGAAACTTTTCATCCATTGTGTGTAATATAATGTAAAGGTGCGATTGGAGGGCATGAATGTTCTGATGACCGGTAAAAGAAATCAGAAACAGAAGGCTTTTCAATTACGGAAAGTCAGAAAAGCAGATGAATGCTGGATTTCTCGCAATGTAAGAACTTCTCCTAAAAAATTTATCTGGCGGCAGCTGAGTAAACGAAAAAGAAATAAAGGTGCTACGGAAACCATGTCGGATATGGCAAATAGTACGTCAAAGGGTCGTCACCATGGAAATTTCTATACACAGCAGTAAAGAGATGAAACGACGAACAAGCTCAAGTGCAATCAGCCATCATTGTTGTCTCGGGTATAGAATCTGGTCTTTCTAAATCCCCTCTGCTATTTGTCTGGTCTAAGCAACCGGATCTTACATAAAAGTTTGTTTAAGGTTACTAATAGTTTAGATATAGATTACCGTAAGTGAATAGCGACCAGAATTACCAACGCATGAATTGTGTCATTTGTGTTATAAAGCTATCACCATAACTGGAAATAGATAAGATGGACTGAAATTTTCCTCGTCTCTTTAATACACTGCTATTTCTGTAACATTGGTTATCAAAGAAAAGTGTGACGCCTCAGAAATTGTGGTCAATGGTCTGATCTAGCAAGATCAATTACTGTCAAAGCTGTCAATCACACCTCTTTTTCCTTTACAATGCGTCACAGTCTTCTGCAGTGCTGTTGCTATAACAATACCTAATCTGCTTCCAAACTACGTACCTGGAGTTGGAGAGATATCATGTTGTTAAAACAATTCAGATATACCTCAATAAGGAGGCTAAACTGGAAAGAGCCAGGGAGGGTAAAGTATATTGACAGATGATCTGCACCCATGGAGCATTGCTTATAACTGAATGAACTGCGCTTAAATATATTTCTAAAGACTGGCGAAATTGGGCATTCAAACAAACGGTATAAAGTCTTCTCCTTAAATGCAAGCACGGAAAGCAGCCAGGGGAACACACCATCGTATTTACTTACAAAGACAAAAATACATTTATGCTCTTCTGCATATAAAGTTGGCGTCAAGAGAAAACTGAACGCAACGTAGGAGGCTGAAATGTCCGCAGCCAAAAGCGCGGAAGGAACCACAAAGCCGCGGAAACAAGCAATAGCAATACTGTCAGAAAATATTGTCCCACTTGCAGTGGCACCGACCACTCCAGATCATCCTCCAAAAAATGTCGTGATTACAAGAAACTCAAAAAGATGTTATTGCACACTAGTTGGTCAAAAGTATTATGAAACTTTTACCCGTAAGCATCCTTTCTCTTTTGTTGTACGTCCAGAATTTCACCAGGTTTTTTGTATGAATGTCTGGCGACTATCGTCCTTTCTAAGAGAAGTTATCTTACTTGCGCAGCTCGTGGTCAACTATTCAAAGTTACCAATTCGGAGCGTTCGGTGCCTTCGTATGTTTGCACGCACAACTTTTGGCAATCTGTTTGCCAACCATTAATGTGCATTGGAGTCAGTAGTAACAAGATCAATTTCCCAGTAGAGCTGCGTGAGGACTGGCGAAATTTTCCGGTCGCTGTCCGAGCGCCGTTTACCCTGCTGGCAATTTTACAGAATACAGCAAGACGCTATCAACCGCCTGTGTGATTTTAGCTTCCACATACTTGAATAATGTAGTGGAAAGCTTCGAATGCAGCATCAACTTATATATCTCAAGGAGATTGACGACCTTAACAGCGGTAAATACGCAAAGCTCTTTTCGTGAGAATATGTTTTACCGATCTTGAAAAATGAGTAGGGCTTAACAAATAAGAGTGCTAAAGCTATTACTGAGCAATATGTATACGAATGTCTTGCCAGAGAAAACCCTCACTGGCCCTTTCCTGGAAAGCAAATGAGCCGTGATATCAGAGACGTCATTGATAACGTCTGTGCGGCATTTACAGCACTAATGCCGCAAGAAAAGAAACAACCGTAGAAAGATTTTCTGCTCGCCCCAGCAGGTATGTACCAGCGTTGGCTCACATTCTTAAGAAGTACAACAAGGAACATCGAGCAGCCGGAAAAGAATGCAAATAGTTTGCCTCGCTCGTTTTCTCTTTCCCCATGTCCGTCTATGCGCTGGAGATTTATTTCTATCAATTCCCAAGGTTCTAGCTTGCTTGATCCACACCGTTGCAGAAAGCGATAATGATAATCAGTTTGCTCAGTTTCACGAAGTGTTCAATTTAGCAAATTTGGCTATAGGACGTAAGTACTGAGGAGTATCACAAAACTGTTACATACCAAAACTTCGCCGATAGCCTGGTAGAACTCAGAAAATCTGCAAGCGAACACCAAATAGTTTCAAAGCCGTTGTCTGAGTGAAGGTCCAGCTCGCGAACTAAAAGCCGGCTTTAGCTTAGAGAAGCTTACGGCCATGATTGGTTGACGCCGTATGAAAAGGGAAAGCTACTAAAGTGACCCAAAGCTTTGGTGCGCGTAGTAATTCTCCAACACTTTAAAAAACAAAGACACTCTTTGTTAGTTTGGCATGATGACACTCTTTTGTTGATCAATTTTTGTCCTGTATAAACAACACTCAAACTATAGACGAATAGGTTCTCCATTTTTATTGACAAAAGTAGCATATTGTCTCAGCTATGTTGCATCCGCATAGATCTGACCTGTACTTTTTCTTTGAGGCGCCAGTAAAAAGCCGTCGAGAGCTACCGACAATTATCCAGAGCCATCCATCAATCGTAGATTGACTGTACTTTTCCCCTAGTATCCAAATCAATCCTAGGAATTTGCTGGATTTCAGGAGCCCACGACTCGCCGAAAGTCAACAGCATTCCTCCAGCATTATCGGACTGTAGATCTCGCATTCTTACGTAGCCTTCATTTGTCGTTGTGCGGGATACCCATGCATCTCCTACGCCAGCGATATCCCAACGCACTCTGAAGACTTTATTGCCATTCTCGGGATAAGAATTGTCTTTAAAGTTACGGAAGTCATTGTCAGGATTATGTGCGCAGAGTGAATAATCCGAAGCCTTCTTCTGCCCAGGTTTCACAAAAGTTGGCGAGGTTCTAGAAGCGACCTTGTAGTAACTTTCGAACCATTGCATTCGGCAGGCCTTGTATTCCGAGATAGGACCACCTTCCAAAGCGACGTAACCCTCACGAAGAGAAGCCGGATGAAATTGGTTCACACCGTTGCTGTTCTGCTGCAGGTAGTAGCAACGCAGGTTACTAGAGTACGGAACCCATTGCTTGGTTGTTTCATTCCAGACGTTGATCTTGAAACTAGAAGGCATCTTGAGAAATCAATCAGTAAATGAAGGATGTCTAGAAAAGGACTTGACCTTGACCTCTTTTATATACCAGCATCACCTCTTAAGCGTGACTGAAAATATGCTGTCAATCGAATCCTTGTGCCTTTCCGTGTGCTATCCCCTTAAGACACCAATCCCTACTTGTACTCAAAATAAGCTTTTGTCAGCCACTGCACAAACATACTCCTTGGCGTATATTCAAGGGAATTTCATTAAAAGGCAAACAAAAACAGCAGCTGAGCATAACAAAACATGTGTGTGTGTGATTTTGCTATGTCCAGCGTACGCTTTCGGTAACAATTACTTAACGCTTCTGTCCCTTGGATAGCTCAATGAGCGCTTAGGAACGTCATCTTCATGTTAGGACGTGATAGATTGCAATAAGCGGAATAGGCAGTGCGTTAATGTGATATACTTACTGCTGCAAAGATATATCGGCGGAAGAATATGGATGGTTTTGCATATCCCAATACTTTATGCACCAAGACGTGTCTCGCCTGTTCTTTCCTGTATTATTTCGGCAAATAGATGCTTTTGGCAGGCATAGAAAGGCAACTGCCGGGAGTGTACATTCATCACATACGTGCATGTTGGCGTATTTGCGTGAGGCATTAGTTGTAATATACCAGTTGACGTTCTATCATTCGGTTTCATCTTATTATCAAACAAGGAGATGAGATCGGTATGCAATACGATGTAAGCAAGATTCGTGGTGGGAATTCAATGCGCAACACCTCAGCGCTTTGATTGGTTTTAAGAACCTTGGGCGCAAAAACGTAAAATTTTCTTTTTTTTTTCTTCCTGTAGAAACGGAAAATCAACAGAAACATTTGCAGCTACTGTATGCTACCGCATGTGATATGTACTTGCGCTTCCTTCTTGCAAGCGAGTGTAGTGGCAAGGCAATAATCCAGTTTGTGTTTATCAAGAGCTCTCGATGAAATATACATAGCAACAGCGACAGATGCATTTTCTGAGAGCACTATGTATTGTCACAATGTCTGCCCAAAGTCAGTTGGCGTTTTAGACATTGCTTTTTGTTAGAATGCAATGAGACTTTTTTACCTCTTATTGAGCACTGTATCAACATTGTAGACCTAGACAGCTCTTGTAATAAAGCGCGTCGCATTGTCTGGTAATTCCCAAACTTCCCAAGCGCAAAATAGAAACTTCTGTATGTCTAGTTTTGTATAGGAGCGCTTAAAATGCAGCGGCTTGTGAGCTAATTTTTACTGTAGTAGACTGAGACAATTACCCAAAATGTACGGCTCCCCCCTTTTTTAGTCATGCCGCTTCCCGCGTTGTTTGTGTAATAGAAAGCAAGAGTGGCTTATTCAAACATCAGGATCAAGCATTTGAATTCGCACGTTTATCATGAAGAATGATACTCTATGTTGGTACAAGCACTAGAAGCCCTGAGCCTTCTTTATCGGGTCTCTCATATATATCCTCAACGCTATATTTCGAGAACATCGTGGATTAGCTATAAGATGCAAAGCTGAGCGTCTCCGGTACGTTCATTGAACCTGAACTAGGAAGAGTGAGCTGGAATTTCGTCGGAGTAAGCTTAGTAGTATGGTCGAAGCTTGATTAAAGTTGCTTCAAACACATTAAACAGTTACTCAAGCGCGCTTAGGCAAAGCCAACTTAATGGTTAATGTGCTGGACATATTTATGTTAAGTATTGTAGAATCTTTTTCCAAACAATATACAGGAAGAACCGATACGCTATGTGTCTTATCAAGCAAGCAAGCCTCTGCCTAAGGAAGAAAGCGATAGACAAACTTCTTGATAGTACCTAAGGTGCGAAGCATCATTTACAGGATGAAACAGATATCTGAATGCTATAAACGACTGCTGTCCCGTCCATAACACCAACAGAAGAGAAGACGGAGAGAAGTAAACTTGCTTTCGAATTAGCAGGCTTAATTTCCTTCTGTTGTTCCGAAGTACTCTGTCTTTTAGTTATTTTGGACCATGCATATATTGCCACTAGTGGACGGATAAATCACTACAGATACCCAAAGTCCCTGATACCAGAAGCTGGCAGTGCGGGATTTTCAAGACGAGGAACAGTTACATATCACATGCGGTACCGCACAGTAGCTGTAGATGTTTCTATCGACTTTTTCTTCCCACGGAAAAAAAAAGAAGAGTTTTAGACTTTACGCCCAATATGAGAACCCAACTAAAGCGTCAAGGCTTTTGGATGTTAAATTCCCACCAAGACTTCTAATTACATTCTATTGCATAACGATAAAGATGAAACCAAGGATAGAATGCTGACGCGCATATTGAAGTAATGCCTCACGCAAATACGCCAACATGCACGTATGTGATGAATGTACACTCCCGGCAGTTGCCTTTCTATGCCTGCCAAAAGCATCTATTTGCCGAAATAATACAGGAAAGAACAGGCGAGACACGTCTTGGTGCATAAAGTATTGGGATATGCAAAACCATCCATATTCTTCCGCCGATATATCTTTGCAGCAGTAAGTATATCACATTAACGCACTGCCTATTCCGCTTATTGCAATCTATCACGTCCTAACATGAAGATGACGTTCCTAAGCGCTCATTGAGCTATCCAAGGGACAGAAGCGTTAAGTAATTGTTACCGAAAGCGTACGCTGGACATAGCAAAATCACACACACACATGTTTTGTTATGCTCAGCTGCTGTTTTTGTTTGCCTTTTAATGAAATTCCCTTGAATATACGCCAAGGAGTATGTTTGTGCAGTGGCTGACAAAAGCTTATTTTGAGTACAAGTAGGGATTGGTGTCTTAAGGGGATAGCACACGGAAAGGCACAAGGATTCGATTGACAGCATATTTTCAGTCACGCTTAAGAGGTGATGCTGGTATATAAAAGAGGTCAAGGTCAAGTCCTTTTCTAGACATCCTTCATTTACTGATTGATTTCTCAAGATGCCTTCTAGTTTCAAGATCAACGTCTGGAATGAAACAACCAAGCAATGGGTTCCGTACTCTAGTAACCTGCGTTGCTACTACCTGCAGCAGAACAGCAACGGTGTGAACCAATTTCATCCGGCTTCTCTTCGTGAGGGTTACGTCGCTTTGGAAGGTGGTCCTATCTCGGAATACAAGGCCTGCCGAATGCAATGGTTCGAAAGTTACTACAAGGTCGCTTCTAGAACCTCGCCAACTTTTGTGAAACCTGGGCAGAAGAAGGCTTCGGATTATTCACTCTGCGCACATAATCCTGACAATGACTTCCGTAACTTTAAAGACAATTCTTATCCCGAGAATGGCAATAAAGTCTTCAGAGTGCGTTGGGATATCGCTGGCGTAGGAGATGCATGGGTATCCCGCACAACGACAAATGAAGGCTACGTAAGAATGCGAGATCTACAGTCCGATAATGCTGGAGGAATGCTGTTGACTTTCGGCGAGTCGTGGGCTCCTGAAATCCAGCAAATTCCTAGGATTGATTTGGATACTAGGGGAAAAGTACAGTCAATCTACGATTGATGGATGGCTCTGGATAATTGTCGGTAGCTCTCGACGGCTTTTTACTGGCGCCTCAAAGAAAAAGTACAGGTCAGATCTATGCGGATGCAACATAGCTGAGACAATATGCTACTTTTGTCAATAAAAATGGAGAACCTATTCGTCTATAGTTTGAGTGTTGTTTATACAGGACAAAAATTGATCAACAAAAGAGTGTCATCATGCCAAACTAACAAAGAGTGTCTTTGTTTTTTAAAGTGTTGGAGAATTACTACGCGCACCAAAGCTTTGGGTCACTTTAGTAGCTTTCCCTTTTCATACGGCGTCAACCAATCATGGCCGTAAGCTTCTCTAAGCTAAAGCCGGCTTTCAGTGGGCGGGATAGCCTAGCTAAATTATACAGAAAGCTAGTTCATATAATTAAGGAACGGTTTTAACGTTGTTTGACACAGTTTGAATTAGAGTAACAGACATTGTTACAAAAGCTTCAAGGAGGAAGAGATGGAAGCTACTTGAAATTTCAATCATATAAGCATGCCAATTGCAAAAAAAAATCTAATACACTAATAAAGACACATAAATAACATAGAATAGAAACAATAAATACAACAAGGAAGAAAAAATGCTAGCAAAGTATAGTATATCGGAATGATATTCGATCTTAAGGGCTTGTTTTTAATATGGAGATATCTCCATATGGTTTTATTTAAGGCTATAGGGAGCTGCAGATCTTGCCACACCTTTGCGTGTCTGGACATCAGGGAGGCCATTCGATGTTGATACTGGGCTTGAGCACGGTGGTATCACAGTGAATATTGTTGCGATAATGTATTATTAGCGGTTTTGATTGTGGATATTTTCTTTCAACAGTTGCCTAAACGGCAGATATAGCTTCGAGCTATGCTCCAGGACGTCCCCTGAGGAATAAATGCGACAGGAGTGGCAAAGTTGTCAGCAGCGAGCTGTAAATCCGTCCCGCCATCAAGCCAGTAGGCAAGTGAAGATGGTGACATAGCATGTTGTTCCGTCTCAGATGTAATTACGTATTCTATTCTTTTTCTCATTGAGCTAAGAGGTGGCTAAGCATAGCTCGTTTGACTGTTGAGTACTGATCTTCATTTCCATGGAGCTAAAAAGCCAAAGACCGGAAGCCACACCAACCATCACTCACTATAGCAACCAACTTGACTGCTGTATGCGCCGGGATGTCGGGGTGTACTTTGCTATATACGGGGTTTACTAAGAAATTGTATTACAAATACATGATCTGTAGCACTTTTCTACATATTTCACAGCAACATCCCCATTTCTCTGTTTCTTGGCTGGCCAGAGCATCTCTAGCTTTGTACTTCTCCATCTTCGCCCGCTTCTTTCTGTCATCCAAGATGACCTCAATAGATTCTTTAGCCCTGTTGCATTCTTCTCGCTTATTCTGTAGTTCTTTCGCCTCTTCTTTTCCTTTTGCAAGTTGAAATGCTGACGGCAAACGTGGACCTTTACTTTGCTTTGGCCGACCTTTGGTTTTTATATCGGTCGGGAAGCCTATATCATCACTTGGCACCGGGAAAAGGTTTTTACAACAGTAATAATTCCCTGCATCAAATCGACATGTTGTTGCGTAGTTGCGTAGTTTCGCAGTTTCTGTATACATCGGTCAACGCATTTATAACCTTTCACAATTCAACGTCCACATATGACCCATAGCTTTTAGCGATAGGGAGAGTGACATAATCTCCAAAACTGTGGTTAGCATCTACTGCTTGTAATTCTACTGTAAACGGTCATAGACAATAATTGATATGGAAATACTGATCATCTGTGATTTAAAGTAAGCATCGTTGACCAACAATTGATCCGGATTAAGACTGTTGTCTCATCATTTGAAAGTGTATGGCGATATGGCAAGCCATAGCTGATTTTTGGTAGCGCATCCGCACTGCTCGGTTTTTCGCTATATTCCATATTCCATGCTCGGTAGAGCTCCTTTTTGACGCGGATCATGGCGTAATGGCATACTTTAGCCTCATGCAATTTGCTCAAGGCAGTGATCATCAATTGATCAGTACCGTGGTTGTCATTGAACACCAGATGTGTCAATGGCTCCGTGTTGTATTTAAATTGAGTACTGATATCATACTATGATTAAAATGCATCGATATCAATATGCAACTGTATTGTATAATGACCTTACATCTTTGGTCAACCAACAATGCATGGTCTTGATCAGCTTTTTTCTTTGTCCTGGCTTCTCACATATCTGCTTGATACTCTAATGAGCACCTTCGATCCGTTCACTCGTGCAAACACCCAAATGAACGTGTTTCTCTGCCCCATGGGCCACACCATTTTTTATACGAAAGTAGCCTAAAAGAATGCAAGCAATATAAGTATAACTGAAAGGAACATAAAGTAATAAGTACCTGTCGAGGTAGCTGTTAATCTCTTCTGCCTTACGGGTCTCTTTTACCATGTTTCGCTAATTTGCTTCCGCAACATGAAAATTCGCCTCATTACGGGAACGGAACATGCCTGCAACAGCGCCTTTGAAAAAGTCTTCATGCTCTCCTGTTTCTGGCTCAAAGCGCCCTGCCACACGTGTCTTGAAGTTATTCATTATGTGCCAAGCACACAGCAAATGTGGTACATCAGGGAATACGGCAAATAACGCGCTGTCAAGTGCTTTGTCATCATCATTACGAAGACACCGGTAGAGACATCAACGCCAAACACTTCCTTCTTTAAATTCTTCAAAATCCATTTATAAGAGAGTAGTATCTCGACAGAAATGAGCACGAAGGCGACGAAAAATTGCACGAGGAACAGATTTACCGTATTCTGACATAAGATTGTCGATACCAAAGATATTGACGAGGGGTGTTTTGTTGATGTTCATCTTGTACATGGCATTCATTATCACAACTTCACGAAAGCGATAAACACGTTCCACAATCCCAGGATGAGTAATAAACACGGATTTAATGGCATCCTCATCACGAAATTCCCGTCAAAGTAGCCGTGGGCACAAAGAAAGTTATACACTTATCGAATTAGTTCTGCGAATTGTACAGGGAAGACTTTTGCTACGAGCTGTAGATGTCTTTAGCCACCATAGTTGGCTTCCCATCAAGGTCTTGGCTGACTCAAACAATCTGGGGTGGCCTGACACCTGCTTCCGTGAGTTCAGCGAACTGGATCTTTGTTTCTCCATCAAGTTTACGGGCATCATGATAGACGACCTTTTCACTTGACAGTTCATAAGTGTGAGAGTCAACCTTGGATCTCTCATGCTTAGCAGTCCAAGCACCTTTTTTTATCGGTATACGAGGTATAATAACCCAGGAGCAACCAATTTTCTTTTTAGTACGTCTTGGTTTAAGTTTTGTCACTCTATTACTGCAAACGTATCGGTTGGTCGGCATATCCTCTTCAACTACAGCTGCCTCCTCTTCAGTAGCTTTAACATTATCGTCTGTATCTATTCCAGACTTGGCCCGAAGGCCCCTACGTTGACCACCATTGAAGCACTGAAAGTAGCAGAACTGGGTGCCACTGCCCTTAATGGCTCCGCTTCTTTTGATGGTGATGTCGAATCCATCTCCATTGATTGCCTCATTACGGAATGCACTATAAAGATCAGCGCAGGTGGGATACTTCTGGTTGGTGATCTTATCCATAAATTCGAATAGAGCATGCTTAGAATACGAAGTTACTAAATAAGGAAAAAGCAGTAATTCGATGGTTAGGAATCGTAATCATCAGCCACTTGGCGCAATAAAAACCTCAAAAGTTTTTAATACAGTTAATAGTAGGCTGCGTGATAAACTTTAGAAGAACTGCATTGTCCATTCTGCAGAATAAAACTTTTCACCTATTCAAAGTTACTTATGCTGTACATTACATATTGCCACGAGATATATCGTTGATCTTGCGCACTAAAAATTTGTATGAAGTATATTATTTCTCTGGTGCACTAAAAGCTGACATTATCTTAGAGAAGCCTACTGCAATGATTGGTTGACGTCGTATGAAAAGGGAATGCTACTAAAGTGACCCACACTTTTGGTGCGCGAAATCACCAACTTTTAGTGCGACTAGTAATTCTCATTCCTGATTGCGGAGTCGATTTGGTCTGGCCAAGGGGGACTAACACAGTTTGCGCGGCCCTAGTTAGATCGATATAGCAATGTTACGAATACGGTTGTTCCCTTCTGGGATTTTTTAAGTTTTTATCGTAGGTGCTATTAGGCAATGTTTTAGTTAGGATTGTTTTACTAACGTTTATCTTTTGCAAAAGGCCACACCGGTAAGCTCACTATTACTTCTTTACAATGGATGCTTACTAACAATTATTGGCATACTCTTTATAACTTTTATCTCGAATCTTCGAAAAATTTTTGGTGGAATCTTTAAAAAGTTTTGAATTATCCAGCATTAAACAGAAGCATTCGCGAGGGTTTTTTCAGGCGCCTCCAATGGCAGGAGGATGCGTGACTTTCGGCGGAGGACTGTATTTCCGATGTTGAAATGCTGGTCAGTTTTGTGGACCCTTTCCCCCTTTATTTTTTCTCGTTCATGAGTCGCTTATTCTCAAAACGTGTTAACCTCGGTCAACGTGCCGCTTCTCTTCTGCGACAATCTTCCCAAACTCACATTCGGGCAATTCTCCCTTCCTCTTCCTTTCAACAACGTGTCATGTCCAGCCGTTCTGCTGTGGCTAATAGACGATTGATAAAAACCAACCAGTGGCTACTTCAACCAAAGCAAAATGTACTTGTTCATATCCCTCCTCCTTTCTCACAGAAAATTAAACGCTAATCGATCAACAATTCTTTAGATGTCGACTGCTGCCTCCTCTGTCGAATCAGAAGTTCTTCACCGTTCCAACCTTGGTGTTCGTTCTGTCGTCCTCAACAGACCCAAAAAGCTGAACGCGTTAAATCTGGAAATGGTCCGCGCAATTACCCCAGAAATCCAGGTATGGCGTAAAAAATATTAGTCTAGATGATACTAAACTTTGTTTGTCAGGCGTGGGAAAAATCTGACCTGGCGAAAGTGATTTTGCTTAAAAGTTGCGGCGGAAAAGGATTCTGCGCTGGTGGCGATGTGAAGAGTGAGTAAATCTTTAAGTGAAGGTGACACCTTATTGTATTGAACGTTTGTGCCTCGTAGCTGTCGTTGATCTGGCTGCTGCAGGCGATCCACAAGCAACGAAGTTCTTCGAAGAGGAATACCAATTGGATCACCTTATCGCTTCGCTTGATACTCCCTTTGTCGCTGTGATGGATGGAATTACGAGTAAGTCGTGGAAACGCTGATACCGAATAAAGGCATTTACAGTCTCTGATAGTGGGTGGCGGCGTCGGTTTGTCCGTCCATGCTCCTTTCCGTATCGCCACGGAAAATACGCTTTTCGCTATGCCAGAAACAGCCATTGGATTCTTACCCGAGGTCGGTGGTAGTTTCTTCCTGCCCCGTCTGGATGGTCAACTTGGTGTCTACCTTGGTTTGACTGGAAAGCGTCTCAAAGGTGTCGACGTCTTGTATGTCATCGATGCAAATATTTTAAAAGGGAAGTTACTAATATGGCTATTACCTAACCATTAGATACGCTGGCGTTGCGACTCATTTTGTCCCATCCTCCCGACTTGAAGCGCTCGAAGCACGAATTGCCGAGATCGAAAATCCTAGCCATGACGTTATCAATGGTGCTATCGAGGAATTCTCAGCAGAATTAGAACAAGAGCCTGGCTTTTCATTAAGCGGTGATATCCGTGCTGCCATTGATCGGTAAGGAAGGCCGAAAAATTACAAAAAACGATAGCTGAATCTTCTCTGCTATTATCAACAGATGCTTCAAATATGACACTGTCGAAGAAATCGTGGCAGCTGTGGAAAAGGAAAATTCAGAATGGGGTAAGGAGACACTGAAGCTCCTGAACAGCATGTCGCCCACATCTCTCAAGGTTACTTTGCATCAACTTCGCACTGGTGCAGCTCTCACCATTAAGCAATGTTTCAAGATGGAATACCATTTGGTGCAGAAGTTCTTGGTAAAGATCAGTCTTCATATGCCGCGATACTAAGAACAATGTATTAATAATCATTGTAGCAAGGACACGATTTTAGCGAGGGTGTTACAGCGACTCTTGTGGAGAGAAGACCTGCCAATTGGAAGCCCGCCACGCTCCAAGAAGTGAAGCAACAGCATATCCGTGCTGACTACTTTGAATCTCCTTCCCCCCTCCGACTGGAATTGCCATCCGTTAAGGATTACAAACAATACCCGTACCGCAAGTACATGTTACCGTCTGAAGAGGACATTAAACGTGTTGTTACGGGAGATGCAACCGACGTCGGAAACTTTGCGCTTAACCGCGAGCAGGTGATTGAATACTTTATGAGAGACCGCAATGGCAAGCAAGGTGTGCCCCAGAAAGTAGGCGAAGTATTGGATCGTAAAACCCAAATCATAGACAAAGACAATGGCAAGAGCTTGAAATGGATTTATTAACATGCTGACAGAAACCGTATAATTGCATTTTGTCTTCTGTATCAAACAAAACAAAAAAAAGTACAAAACACCTAGGGGTTTTCTATGATTTCCCTGACCATATCCAGTATATCAGAACCCTCATAACCCAACAGTTTACCTGCGCCCACTAAGGCACTTAATGATTTCTTTAACAAGATCCGACCTGCTTCCTTCTTTTGGTGGTCCCATCCTGAATCGGAAGCACGGGCAATTGTCTTGAGATCTTCAACAGTTGGTTGTGGAGTCTCAGGATAGGTCCCAGGAATTGTGCATGTTCTAGATTCATCTAACTCGCGCGTCCTGCTGATGACTTTCGGAAGCGGATCGCTAGAGATCACTCCCTGCGTAGAGTTGCCTGGCAAAGAAGTCTGTAGGACTTGTGTCAGTTCTGCCAAGGCAGCAGTATGAGCATCCATTAGGTTCGGTACACTTGGGACGGTAAATAAAGGATTGTAAGACTGGTCATATTCTTCTTCCATCTCCTGTTGCTCCTCCGGATTCATCTGGGGCGGTGTGAGCGTGCCCGGGTCACGGCTCCACCTTGCATAGTACTCTTCTTCCGAGTCTTCTTCAACGTTCGCTTGATCCGCCATTGCCTTCTCTTTGTCCTTTTTCTTGTCCTTTTGATCCGATTCTTCCTCATCGGACGACCAGTCACCCCAATAGCCGGACGGTGCTTCTCTGTTTGACTTAGTGCTCTAGATTACCGCTTCAGTCCATTTGTCTGTTTCCAAGCTTCCCCCATTTCTATATTACCTCTGGTGTTGCGGTCAGGTGAGATCGATGAAGTTGAGTGACTTTAGTTAAAAATATCCGTTCGGCTTCCTCATGGGTTTGGGGCCATGTCCGGATTTGTTCCCACTCCTTATCAGAATATTCCCTGGTGTTATGATATTTCAGTTCAGAAATATCTTCGGCTCCCTGCTCCAAGGCCAATACCACGACAAAATGCTTTCCATCCCGATGAGCAAATTCAACGAGGGCATGCAATGTCTCGGCATCCAATCGTTTATAATAGACGGTGCTTTGGTACAGATCGTCAACGGTGTTTCCATCACCTGTCCAAAGTGTCTCGATCACATCAGGACAACTATCTTTTTGCCACTGCACAACCTCATTCCATTCACTTGGTTCTGTGGCAGATGAAGGTCCTAGAAAGTGCACGCGTTGTCGTAAAAGAGCCGTTGATATGGGTAAAAGACTGACAAAGTCGTGTTGTTGCCGGTACTCAAGCACGGTATAAGCCAACGAGCGGGCAATATTCTCATTCGCATAATCATCAATAGCTTCCATGGGAATTAAAACAAGAGAAAGGGCCTCGGGGCAACTGGGTGTGGGAAGAAAAGGAATGGCATGATTTCCAGACTGACTGCGACTCCGCCTTAAATGCGAACCACCTGTTTGCCCACGCGAGAAACGCGAAAGAAACAGCGCACATCGAAAGAGCTCCGTACATAATAGCAGATTTTCGTACTGGCTTTTTACTTGATTATGATTAATAGTATTTATTATACATCTCTATCGTTTGTTTCCGAGTAGACTTGCTCTTATTAAATCTTTCCCTGAAGCAATTCGGTAATCACTGCCTTGCCCGTCAAACGCAGGGTGTGGTAGGCGCTAACGAAATCCAGAGTGGAGAAGATCGTATCGAAGAAACCAAAGGGAAGCATCAATGGGATCCAGCCTCGAGCATATTCCAATGCAAAACCATGCTCAGGAATCTTGTATTGCTGGACAGCGCCACGAGGCAAGTGATGCATCTCACCAACGTTGTAAACCTAACGAGTAATTCAAAGTTTAAATTTCTCGTTCCATCTCGACAGTCATGTTTGTCTCTTACCTGACGTGTCAAGTCGCCAGCGTTATAAGCCCATTGCTCACCCTCCAACATGATGAAGTAATCATCAGCAAAGAAGCGACCAGTGTGTCCCTCAGTGCCGACAGCAGTACCAAAGATAATGACGTACTCACTAATGGAAGCATGCAAGATCCACATGGAGCCCATAGCACCACCAGCATTGTTGAACACCCATTCCTCCTTCAATTCGATGTGACCGGGATATTCCTTGGCGAGGTCCTTAGCCACGTTCTGCATCATCAACCTGCTGTCGTGCGAGTACTTCTCAATGTTGCGTTTGGCCACAGTGTGCAAGACGTTCTGATCGAACACATAAAAGTTGGGCATGACCCTGTCGAAACCGACGAAGACAGCAGCCAAAAGGGTCAGAACGAACAAGATCTTCATCAAACATGAAGAGCCCTGGGCATTTTTGTTCTTCTTGCAGGTACACTGAGCCATGGATATAGACCAAGAAGAAAAAGGTAAGAAAAAAAGGGTGCCTGATTGAAAAAACTAGCAACTTTTATTTTCCCGCCAGTTAACGCGCCGTTTCCCATACAGGGGTCACAAAAGTAAACGCGCCCCTCCAATAGTTTTTAGTTTTGCATGTCTGTCACCCCGTCCGCCTCGGTCTCTCCCTCCTCGTATTCATACTCCTCCTCCTCTTCTTCTTCGTCTTCTTCGCTCTCTCCTGCTCCCTCTTCCGCTAATTTCCTTTCTCGTTCCACAGCGGCACTAATGACTTCTTCTTGCCAAGCCGCAATTTCGGGGTTCGTTATAGCAGGCGTGCTCAATGCCCGATGAAATCGCGCAGAACCACTGAGTTTACGTGCCTCCAGTTGAAAAGTTGCGTGCTTCAATAGGGCAACATGATGATCCGCTTGAGCCTCTCCACCGGCTTGATATTTAAATGGATGAGTTTTTCCAGGCATCTCTACATACACTGTTAGCAATGTCTGGTTGTCCATCACAGGTCGTTTTGGAAATCGTTGACAATCCATATTGAAGAAGTTGGCTCGTTCACAGTCGGCCATAGACCATGTTCGACTTCCGAAGGATAGAGGAATCAGTCGCACAAAACTGATCAAGCCAACCAACAGAATGCCTCCATAGGCCATCAAACGCCATGACCGTTTCAGACGGAAAGTCGCCGCTTCAATAGCGACAGCAGTAAGACCGATACCGTAATAATAAGCACTGTGTAACACATCTGCCATTTTCCATGCGTGTGCTGGAAAGAAGTGCAGCACAATCACTTGAATCGCTGATGACACGGCTAGAAATTCAAGGGATTGGCGGTATAAATCCCGCACTGCGACAATATCGTAACCTATTGCTCCTTATCATCTTGGAAGGGAAAGATGGGCCAAGAGGAAAGATGTGATCTTCAAACTTACCTACCCACTGTACGCCTTGATCGAAGGTCATCCATTCAGGAAATTTGATCTGCCGCTTGTTAAGGACAGCTTCTATGCATAAATATAGCATATAGGCTATTGAAGTCGAAAGCATCAATAACTGAGCCCAAGGATTGAACACCATGTGAACGGAGCGACCGGTTAAGTCATCCCAAAACCGCTGACACTGTTTGTGAAGGAAATACCCGAAAGGCTTCACCATTAAGTTATCACGCGATGGCTGATACAGTTTGTCGAGAGAAGGCTTTGGTGCCAAACGATCGTAGATGGAAGAAGGATAATTCCACATGAGTTTATGGATTTCTCGGAGTTTTTCTGTGGTCGTCGGCGGATCATAAAAGACATCTTCTTCGTCAGTCATTACTAAAAGAAATAGGGGTCGTACTTAACAAGTCTACACTTTAACATCTAGTAGCCTACATTCGTGAAAAGCTGATTCAATGACCCAGGTACTGAGACTAGCCTTTGCTGCTGTCATGCAGGTCACCTCCTGTTGTAATTCTCCAGGAGGCGGCAACGGCATGTTGTGGCTCATGAGATAGCATCCACGCACGTGGAGAAGACGTATCCGTGAGTTCAATGCTTGCAAGGGGGATCTATCCTCTGGGTCAAGTTTTCCGTCCTCATTGGCAACGCGGAGCCACCAAAAGTCGTGCGGATCTTCAATGTATCGATCTCCATAAGCCCTAATTACATTTTTGCCTCAGATCGGCCCTTACAACAAAACCGAAGAAGAAAAGAGCTGCACTTACGTGACTTCATGGTGTTCTGGCTTATTACTCATTGGGGGCCTGTGATCATGTGAATGCAGTCGACGTGTGCTTGGGTAGTGCTCTAGTCGTATCTGGTCGTTGTTTCTAACCAACTCCACAGGCTCTGATCCGTTCCAGAGATCGAGGGGTTTTTGCACAATCCATACATTATTGAAATCCTCGTAAGGATAAAGTGATACCATTTGTTCTACCCAAAGAGACTTTGTTTAAGTTTGCCTATCTCTGTCTGTATCTACTTACGAGTACTGCCACTTTCGTATTGTGCCTTGTGTGAATGAAGAAAGCCTCCACTGGTTCCCAAGTGTCTTAAAACGATCTTGGAGCCATAAGCTATATCTGCAAAACTTCATTCAGTACACAACGTGAAAAGGTCAAAGGATTGATCTAACGTGGTTGCGTTCCAGCAAATTTGTTGCCAAACAGAGAGTACCGGAGCGGCGAACTGATCAGTAGATCGTGGTCTCCAGCATTGGGAATTAGAGACAAATGATATAGAAAGATAGAGAGATAGACACCCAATGGAAGAAAACCAAGCATAAAAATACTGAGTGTTACACGCTTTACTACAAAAGGCTTGTGATGTTGCATTGGTTATCTCTCTTTTCAGCGACGAAGACCAACACTTTTCGAACCTTACCACACCAATGCGTTTTTCGCATAGCATTATCCATGCATCTTTTATTACGAAGATCCACACCGCGATTATCATGGTAATACCTTGCCATTTTACACTTTATTTTGTTCTTGACGATTGAGTGTGCCAGGGCATGGTGTGTATGTGTATGTATTTAACTTACCTGACGGCCAAGCCTAGACAGATACCTGTAGCCGTCATAGACAACGTCGAAGATGAATTTCTGATAATTGAGGAAATTGAAAAAAAAAAAGGTTAGATAGCCAAAGAGGCGCCCCTTTCGACCATGCCTTCGTGACATTGTCCAACATAATGCTGTAAGCCCCAGAAAGCAACCTAAAATACTTTCAGGTGCGGCAAATCTTGATTGAGTAAGCATTCCATTCTCTAACAAAATGTTCACATATGAAGCAAAGGAACCATTCCTCGTCGCTAAGGAACCTTACCCAAAAGCACAATCCCTGCTGCTAAGGCAGCTGTTGTCCTGGAATGCCCCATCCAATAAATAGTAAAATAACACAAAGGTAGTAGACATGTTCCAAGGACTGCAGAGACGAATCTCAATACGACTGCAGGATAGGTGCCAAACGGCCTATGTGAAAGGAATCGTCATATTATTGCTTCTATGATTTTCTTTTACACGACTTACTGGCCTACATAGAGAAATTGCTCTGTACCGAGATAGCCTGCTGCTTTTGCTAACTTTGCGTAGATCAATGAGGCTAGTGGAGGATATGGAGAAATAAAGAACTGTCCTTTAAGGTACCAGTTCACTTGCTTCGCAATTTCTAGTTCGCTTTCCCTATTTTTTTTTTAGAGAAGAAGGATGAGTCTATGTTTTTCCTTTACTTTCTTTTCATTTGCGCGCTTGCATTCAGTTGCTTACAGAAGAGTGTTAGGGTGATCGAGATGCCATAACCTTATGATCAATGACAATATTGTCATGGCGGCAAGGCCTAGTGCTTCGGGACGGTAACGTTGTGTGGCGAGCACGGCAGGCTTCTTCATTTTAGAGTCGTAGGACTCTTCCTCCTCCTTTGCATTGTAATAAAGCAGCGACGTCTCTGATTTGGAAGACAGTCGACGGTATCTCAGTGAGAACATCGTATGTAAGGTAGCTAATGGAACAATACTTTGTTTTCAACAGAAAACATATCTCTTGCGTTGTCTCGTCTTACTTTATGTAGCTATTTACCCCATTCCAGAAAGAAAAATTCCAGACAGTCATTAAGGGGTTATCTGTACGTTTGTATGGATCTCTTGACTCGAAAGGATGGAATGAAAGACTTTGATGCCGAAAGAATTGAAATTCTGCTTTTTTCCCACAAAAACAATGACTCACGGATTGATTGAACTTTTTTGTCTGGACAATAAATGGTAACAAACAAGGAAAAAAAAAGACCGACTAACCTGCCGATGGACGAGCACCGCCTGTAAAGACATTGGCACGGTTTTCTTTTTGTCTTGTCAGCGTTTTGCCTTAAGTCAACTGGATACTCGTCGGTTGGCTGGTCAGACATATTATAGTACGACGAATTTCCGTTAGCAGTTGTATCTTCTCTTGGCTGCGGATATATCTTGTCGTGTTTACGGTTTCTGAAGAAAGGGATTGTATTTCATTTGATGATGTTTCTTTATGTATTATGTTTTTATTGTTTGTGTCTTACCACCGTTTTACAGGTACCAGATGAACGGTCATAGGAACAAATACGTCTGTTCACCTTCCTAGAGGATCAACATCATGCACGTCAATTAAAAAGGAAATGTGCAACTTTAGGCAATCAAAGGCTGCCATAATCCTTGTATACCAGTAGAAAAGCTTTCAATTTACAGAAAACAAATTCTCCTCATTAGCCTGTGCGATTATGAACAACATTGGAAGAAGATAGATTAACTTTTTTTATAATCTGGTTTCTGAGTTATGACAAGTACCAGAATTTAGCTCGGGTCATTTTCCCGTAAGCAAACCGAAAAAGGAAACCTTCCTATTGCGTAGCAATCAAGGAGCTTTCAAGCTAAAAATTGATTCTATTAGTACCAGATATAAAACACGATAAATAAAGTTTCCGTTTAGTAGTTGGCTACAGCATTCGTGGCGTTAGTGTTTCCAGTATGATTGTTGTAAACATTTCCATAGATCCGATGCTAGATTGCACCCATTTCGTCCCGGTGTTTTCAGTCAGCTGCAAATGATATTGACATACAATCAAAAGCCCAGTTGTCCTTAGTCATCGGTGCGATTTAGACCGAGTTTGGAACTATCCGAGAGTTAGCAGTTGGCCCGCCGAAGCTTTCGGCCAAAAGTAACCCAGGCATTTAAATTTAAACAAACACGTTATAGTCGACGATCGCGCAATAAAGACCTGCAGCATGTGACAATACGTAGATACTCTAAGAAGTCGAAGGTTATATACAAAGAAATATTCTGGTATCTGCTATCCTCCAGAACCAGGAACAGCAGTGCCCATAGAATCGGCCTCAGTCTACCATGCGAGGTGAACGGCCTTTCATTGTTTAAACTACCCATTTCTTGTTTGCGACTAGTTCTGTCCAATGCATAGGAGAGTTCCAGTTAAATTCTTGTCGTATATCCTCTTTCCATGTCACCAACAGGATGCTAATAGTATTGTAGCAGATATGACTGCACACTAGGACCTCGAGCCTTGATTTATCCTGTGAGCAGTCTGCTAGAAACGGTTACTACAACCAGAGATCTTAGCAACTCTTGCTTTCCATAAGATAACAAACACTATGAATCAGCATTATTATCGTCCGATACAAATTGTGACTGTAAACAGCAAAGGGAAGCTAGCACGTTCTGTGTTAGTTCGAACATCTGACATTCTGACTTCTTGAAATCAATATGTAGAGGATACAAGGCTCTTTCAATGAATGAAATGTTCGTGTTTCTTTAGGCAGAACGACAAGTCATTGGGAAATTTTCAGGTCTGTGTTTATCTGCATGTTACCACGTTAGGACGAAGCTAAACAAAGGAATCGATATATGCTGCATACCAGCTTTTAGTGTAGAACTATCGATCCAAAAGACACATGATTTTGTGCTTCTATAGCTCATATCCTATAGTCTATACCGTTGCAAGGACAGCTACTTCACTTCACACAGATTGCGCTCCTCCGTACGAGCTGTTTCAGGAATTTCTCATCAAGTATTTATTAATTGTACACAAACAATGATGCGTGAAAAATGAAAGTCGGCATTTTAAACCTTTTTGCCGAATATCCATAGCCTCTGGCGACCAAGTTTGATAGCTCCTGACATCAGCGAGATCATCAAGCAGAATCCATGGGTATTAGTCTACGAACAGACGTACGGTGAGTGTGGCCGTTTATGTTATTTTTGCAACTGCCAGTATGGGCCAAAAAGTGAGGCACGTTCTACAATGATTTTCATTGTTAAATTAGGATATTAAACAGCCCGCTTTGCTAATTTGGCCTGGAATGGTATCCCAATGTTCCTTATAAATCGCTATTTGATCGAAATTAGTTGGGGATCCCCATTCTCAATACACCCAACAAACTAGTTCGGCTGAATTTTTCATGCAGTCAAACGTTGACGGCACTTGTATGTACAGTAGAAGACTAATGCGGCATTAAATTTTTGGTATGATTATTGACATGCGATGTAACTCCTGATCATTATTACATAAAAACACAATGCGTCCAGGGAACAATTTTTCAGCACCAATTATATGAAGATTGTTGTCCGAAACAACATATTAACCTTGCTTTCCGAAAGAATTCTTGAATGCATTCATCAGTCTAACTTCTGATCAACAAAATAAGAGCCAAAAGGAATCAACATATTAATAACCAGTGATGTCATTGCAGAAAAAAGAAAAAAGAAATTGAATGATTTTGTGATAGAAGAAAGAGTAGGATGTGAATGTGAGAGTGCGTGTAAGAGAAAAGATTGACCTTTGATCATGCAAAAAGAAAAGAGAGAAAGAAAAAGGAAAAAAAAGGACTGGATAAACTATACAAGGGGAAAACGAAAATGTACAAAGTAAGTAGAACAAAAAGTTTAGATTAAACACTGTTTTTCTTTTTGGCAGAGAATGCCGTTCGCACAGCGATTTCATCTCTTTCATATACTTCGATAGCAGTACTTGTAAGTGCAGCTTGGCCTTGCTGTATTAGGGATTGAAGGCGTTCTTGCATTCTTGCGAACATTTCGTCTTCTTTCTGTTTCTCCATAAGAATTTGTACGGCAGCAGGGTTATTAGGCAGAGACTGTGTGCGTCTCTTATCACGTTTCGGTGCATCTGCACGTCTGCTTGCCGTTGCCATGGCCGGTGGTGACGATGGCCGTTGTCGTTGTACCTAATATCCATTCCTACCGTCAGTTCTCCAGTAGATTTTTGTTGACATGCCAACTCACCAAGTTCTGATTGGATGTCACTATCGTTTCGGCCCACTGCTGTGTTCTCTGGCGTCTTGAATCCTCTAATGCTTCAGGTTCCTGTATGACTACGCTTTTGCGTTGTTGTTGCTTTTTCCATTGCTTAATCAACGCTGGTCTTGTGGGGGGTGGTGGCGCTGGCGGATCGAGACTACCGGTCCAGTAGTTGTACGCAGTGATCGCCAACGCGGACGTAAATATGATAGCATCAAGCAATCTGGAAAAAATAATTTCCATAGCTGTAGATTGCCTGGACGAAGTAGATGTGTAATAACTATAAGAATCGTAGGAATCCGTGGATGGAAGGTGGTATCGGCGATAAAACGATGTTATCCGCTCAGGGATTGAAATAGGATTCCGACATGTATGCATGCGTTGAGGTGTCCTATGGTTGGCTGGATCTTGTTCTGCTGTTGTTAAGTTATCAACAGCATCAAATAAAGACATGTTACGGAAGAGAAAGGAAGAAAAAAATTAAAAAAAAAGAAGAGTGAAGAGGAAAAGAAGGGCAAAAGAAGAAGAAAAAAGGGGGAAAAGACGTAGAGACAAAAGGCAAAGAAAAAAAAAGAGAATCACGCGGCAAGGGCGGAGCTGCGAGGACGTAGAAGGGAAAGAGTTGGAGAAACGATTGGCTTATGTAGGATCACGCGCGTCACTTCACTTGGTTGACATTTCATGTGTTAAGGTCCGTTATCAATCTCTGGCATGTGAAAAAGGCTGTGACACCTGCTGGACTAATTTTGTTCGAGCACCAACGGGTCTTGCATGACGCAGTGTACCATCGAGCAGCTAGGTATTTCCTGACTATGCATTCTTTAAAAGATATACGCAATCGAAGTTAATTAGTGCAGTGGAAGAAACATTCAAGTTAACCCGTCCACAAGCGCCCTGTAATCCAAGGTGTCACCCAGAAACCAAAAACCTTAATTTGCCGTTTTGAAACCGTCACCCTGAGGCTTGGATAGCCAGCCGAAGCAGGGACTTTTTTTGCCTAGATATGGCACACGATCACCACCATGACAAGCACCAGCACTGCCATGAGGAAGAAGATCCCGCACAAGCCGAACGAGCTCACTTCCAAAAGGTGTTAACTGCGTTTGCCTACTATCGCCGTCATGCGCTTAACCACAACCACCGGCGACGACACGACTTTATGGCATTACCAGAGCGGCACAAGCGCCTTATTCCAGATGTGCTACAGAAAATCAATGCTGTCGACGAAAGGATCGAAGCGAACGCGTCAATGTTGAAAGAGATTGTTCGAGGTGCCACCATGTTCATGAAGGAAGATCCTATTGCGCTTATATCGGAAGGATACAAGACATTGGTAAAAAACGACACTCGTACGTTATTCTGTCTTAATCCTTTTCATCAAAAGGGCAACAAACCACCCGTATCTCCAATGGATATGGACAAGGTCCGAAGTACGCTAAAACAGTTCGTCAGGGATTGGTCGGTTGAGGTAAAGGAAGATATCAGTTACGCTGTAAAATCTGAACTAGAAGATCAGGGCAAAACTGAACGTGATGTCACATATGGTCCGATTTTGGAAGAACTCGAATCGATCTATCATGCTGTTGAGCTGAAGGACAGGTAAGCTTGCAATTTGTTAAACGATTCTTGTTCATTTTTCTTTTTCTGTAATGTAGAGGATCTATACGTGTTCTTGTACCTGGTGCTGGTTTAGGTCGTTTGGCTTTTGATATTGCCAGTGCAGGTAAATTCCATACTACATTAGCCTAACGAAACACATTAACCTAGCAAACTAGGTTTCAGTTGTCAAGGCAACGAATTCTCTTTCTACATGGTAAGAGAAAGAAAGTAAGATGAAAAACGTAATACTTACAGGAGCGTGACAACAAGTTGCTGGCCTCTCATTTTGTGCTAAACAGGTAAGATATGGGAGAATGATGGGCTTAAATTCATACTTCTGTTGTGTAGAATGACCAAAGAGGAACAATACAGCATCTATCCTTTTGTTCATTCGTTTTCCAATATCAAATGTTCGGAACAGCAATTGACAGCTGTGCGTATCCCAGATGTCTTACCATCCAATCTTCCACCCACTGTGGACTTCTCAATGGTAGCGGGAGATTTTGTGGAGGTTTACGGGGATCAAGAAACGAATCACGGTAAGTCATAGACCTTCCGTCGTATACACTGAAATCACCCGCCCAAGGTGCGTGGGATGTCGTGGTGACATGTTTCTTTATTGATACGGCGAAGAATATTCTGGAATACATGGATGTGATCCATAAGGTGCTTAAACCAGGAGGCACATGGATCAATATTGGTAAGAAACAAGGACTTCTGTTGATAATATTAATATCTTTATAAGGCCCATTGCTTTATCATTTTGAGGATACGCCAGGTGAACCCTCGATTGAATTAAGTTTGGCAGAAGTCAAACGCGTTGCTCGTGAGATCGGATTCCAATTTAAGGTACGACCAACATATCACCCCGCACTGTATTGACCACCATGTAGAAAGAGACGTCCGTTTCCACTACTTATACTTCTAACCCAGATGGTATGCTTAAATACGTCTATGATTGTGCATTTTGGACTGCTATCAAAGCAGACATATAAAACTGCATAATAAAATCGTTCAAAAATTAAATATTGGTAGGCTTTTTGATGAGTGTGAGGGGTAATTGTAGGAGATCCGCAGGCTTGCATATCTCCAGAGCGGAGAAATTGCATTTACCCCGCTTCGGAAGGGTCGTCCCAAAAAAAGACAGTATAGCTTTGTAGCATCGACTTCTACGTTTTCCAGCAGCGTCTAGAATAAGGAGTATCTTATTGCCTTATTAACATCGTGTGACATTGCCTCAGATTTGCAATCCGTGAAGGTATGCTTGTCTTGACTGATTAGCCATAACCCTGTTGGCGAAGTCGGACCTTCAATGTCATCGCTGAGATGTTGTGTGGTGTGTGTTCGAGCGCTCACAAGGCTGAAATCGAAAAGGAAAAAGGTCTGGGAGTCAACTTGGGTATGACAAACATGCCCAAAGTAGCATATCGGGCGGAGCAAAGCGATGAGCGGATATTGTTACGGTTCTTCCGAGCCGATGTTTAATCTGAAAAGGAAGAATAAACAGTAATTAAACGCCACTAGCGATAGCTAACCGTCCCTTTCTATCTGGTCGTACGTGATGATAATACTTCAACCGTATCATTGCATAATCAGGGCTTTGCATAGCGCGTGAACAAACTTATTATCTACGATTGTAAACAAAACGTATTTGTACGAATAAGCCAAAAAAAAAAAAAGAATGAATCAAGCGTAAAAACTACGGATCTCCGGTGATATAGTTCAAATGAGGTTGGATAAAAGTTTATCAAGCTAGCTAGCAAAAACCTCAACGGATCTTCCTTAATCTGAGAGGAAGAATAAAATATATCAATATTGTCAATAGTTTTTCTAGAACTAAAGATCAGACCATCCGAGGTACCTTTGATAAAACGACTATTGAAAACAGGTTCCAATAGCGCGTATCCATCAATCTACAATGTTAATGGCTGGTCCGATCACTCTGATTTGAGGTAAATTCCAAAGGAACAGATAGTTCGATTGATCGTCCTAGAAAAGCCGCTGTTACACATAAATCTTTATTTTTCCCTCACTTCAGCATTCAGACAGCGCTAACGCAAGCAGTGCTAGACCGACACATAGAGTACTTATCCAACCACGGAGGCAATACAGAACTGGAAAGACAATTCAATAGGCGGGATATAACATTAACACACCTCAATATCTTCTTTATTCATAACGGCAGCAACTCCGAAGGTTCCAGGCTACTTTAGAACTGGGAGCGTTAACCGGTGCAACGGCATTGCCTATTCAAGGCACAGAAAGCTGAAATTAACGTCATATGGGGATGACGAGCAGTATCTCTATGGCACCATTTCATTTTCTGGCAACCTTGACCATGCCATAGTCTGATCTAAGTACCCTCAGCAAATTAGTTTGGATAACCATCAGTTTGGAAATAGATCGACCATGTGAAAACATATATTTGAAAGTAAGAAAGCCGTTGACATCGGGAGACGGATACATCTATGTCGTCGGACATGTGAAAATCCTTCTAATAGCATTTTCTCACAAATCCTACAGATTCAGTCCTTTTTGAATTAGATCTGCAACGTAATGCTGAGGCTAAAAAAATTGAGCCGTGTTTTTTTACAAAAGTTGGAATCGCAATAAGCTTTAGGAAAGTCTTGGTAAAACTGTCTTTATCCTTGCTCCACCAAAGTTGAGGCCAAAATGCTATAATACATCTGACAAGTAGTTGTTCATTTACTATTCTACCTTACAATATCAGGATGTATTACTACTAATTGTGGCAATCAATGAATGACTCTTGGGTTGGAAACGCACTAGAATCTCTTTAAATATTCTCGTTTACAGCACGCAGAAGCATGAAGTTCTCCTTTTGGTCAATCAGTGCCTTCGATTTAGACACGGAAGATAATGTTTATTGAACTATATTTTGCGCTACTTTGAAACAAATTTTGCGTCGATGAAAGAGCCAAGTTTCCATAGACGAAAAATTTATTTAGAGTAGCGTAAAATAACATTTAATAAGCAGTAATCATCCCATAGGCCCCTTCCACACAGTGTCACTTATAATAGATCAAGCCGAAAGAGAGGCTGTTACGCATGAGACAACGTCCCTTTTGGTTTTTTTCCTTTGCTATCCATTAGCCTCGGGTATATACATAATAGGCACCTGCGAAAAACCACACAGTCAAATAAGCAAATCCTTATAGAGATTATTAGGACTTAACCTTCCTAAGTTGTACTTCAGTACTATTGCCGATGGCCGCGATAACGGCATAGGGTCCCTGGAATTCCCGGCATCCAAAGGATCGGGAGCGTTCATCAGCAAGGTATCACAGTAAGACCTTATCCATTGCTAAGCAGCAGAAACAATATGTCACATAGAGCCGAGGAAAGGCATCACCATTTTATCGCAATACTGCCTAACCTAATAGAAGCAACACCGCCTAGTCTAACCTTGTTCTCCTTTTACGGAATAAGTTTGACAACTCATGGGTCCGGAGGAAATCCCGGTTGATACCATAATACTTGTTAATTTGAAACGTGGTGTTACATTCGGAAGTAAGTAGCAACAGAATCTCCCTTTGACTTTTACACTCTACAAAGCTATACATTTTGTACGTCATGTAACAAATGCAAATACATTGAATAGCCATTTGAGCTGTTGCAAACACTTACCCCATGGTGAAACTAGGAGAGACATGGAGATAAAGTGGTATCTCAGATATATGAAGAGTACAGACTTTTTTTTATTTGGAAACTGGGCTAGGTCGAACATGCCTTCTTAGTAACGTATCCACAGTCATGCCATAAGTAAAGCGTTTTAAACAAGTGTTCTGGCCTATTGAAATGTTTTTTGAGTCAAACTGGAAGGAAATCTGTGCTAGAATAATCGAATAGCCATTGATAAAAGTACTGCAGAATGCAGGGTCTATCATATCATTACCCTTAAAAAGGAAACAAAAAGAAAAAAAAGCCGATTAAGATTTTATTTTCATTATTTGATAGCCTCAATACAAAGAAGATTCACTGTTGTGATTCGAGTGAATCAGGAAACAAAAAAGACGGCCTGACGCTATCACATTTCTCAAAGGAGGGACTCGTAGGTTTCCTTTTCAGTCAATACAAAGCTATTCTATTTGCTGGCGCAACAATACTTTTCGGGCGCCGCAGATTTCCTTAGAAAGTACCAGTGGTAACGGAACGGACTGTCACGCCAGATAACCGCTGCTGTAGCAAATCAAAAGACCTCCTCTTTTTGACTTGATCAGTATGGTAAAGTATAGTGCTCATCTCTTAATTTCTGTCTATCACTATTTTTGATCACAAGTACGGAATGGATGGATGGATGGATGGATATGTTGGATGAAAAATCGACTTTACGCCTTACGAATTACAATTCATGCCCATCGACATTAGTTTCATTGAATTAAACGACCTATCAGAACACAACATATGCGCCACTAGTTAAATATATTCGAGTGAAAGAGGAACTGAGAGATAGAGACGAAAGCTTCGATTGGTTCACCTATTTTTACGATACGCTTACATCAGATCTGGAAGCTGACCTCGCATAATTTTTTTTAATGCAGGCCGACGCTTCGACTGTCACCATCCGCACTCGCAAGTTCCTTACCAACCGTCTGCTTCAGCGTAAGCAAATGGTCGTGGATGTCATCCATCCTGGCCTTCCCAATGTCTCGAAGGACGAGCTTCGTGATAAGTTGGCCAAGATGTACAAGGCCAACAAGGAGGTTGTTTCCGTCTTTGGTTTCAAGACTCACTTTGGTGGCGGAAAGACCACTGGTTTCGCTTTGATCTACGACTCTGTTGAATCCCTGAAGAAGTTCGAACCCAAGTACCGTCTTGCCAGAGTACGTATATGCAATTTGAATGAAATAATCACCGCTTATCAAACCCCGCTTCGCTTCAGATTGGTTTGGCCGAGCAGGGCAAGGGTGGCCGCAAGCAGCGCAAGGAAAAGAAGAACCGTGCCAAGAAGTTCCGTGGTACCAAGAAGGCCAAGGCTGCTGGTACTGGCAAGAAATAAATCGGTTGACGATATTAATAAAATGGGATGGTCTTTACTCTTCGATGGATTTCTGTTTGCCTTGCGATTGAGGGTTATTGTCATACTTGGGCTACAGACTAGTAGAAAAGGAACTATTACAACGAGACAACAACAACCTTGTTTGGATGAATACATTGGATGACAGATCTACGGCATTTCTTCTTTTTCCTGTCATAACCACAAACGACGGCCGAGGAAAAAAAAAAGACCAAGTTCATTACTTATCAACTGTGGGATTCTCTTTTTCTATCTTATTTATCTCTGCATCATCGCTTTTCGGTACTTGTTGAGATATATCACCGCCCTTTGCAACGTTCCTGAGGTATACGAAATCCGCCATCAATGCCGTTTCCTCTTCAAGGATACGGAAAATACTGGACATGTCTGTGCCTTTTCGCTTCAGCAACATTAGCGCTCTCGCTCGAATATCCTGATCTTCTTCGCTCAGCGCAGCAATAACCAGGCATACGCGTTGAAGAGTAAATAGTCCAGCATCTAGTCTCCGCAGATAAAATTCGTCTTCTAGTTCCTCTATTTCTTCTTCATCCAACCCTTTCTTTTCTTGTTCGATTTCCGCTAGCACACGTTGATCTCGGGCTTCATAGTGCTCTTTCATTTCTAGCAATCTATCCACCTTTTCGCATTCGTCTTCCGTGAATTTACGGATAAATCTTAGTCTCTGCACATCATCGCGAGATAAGTTCCTCATCAAAGATAGCATGATGCACATAATATGTTCTAATAGTGCTTGATTAATATACATTTAGAAGACAATTTCACAGTACCTTCATCTTCTGATTCCACAAAGGCTTTATGCAATTTCTTCAGTTTTTTCACTCCCTTAAAAGCAAAGTTACCATCTGATTTGGACACTTGTCTTTCTTACTTTGCCCATAAATATGGGGAAGAATGTACGTAATCCCATATTATCTACAAATCGGATGCAACTCTCCCTTCCAGCTTCAGTTGACATTGCATAATTCAGTATTTTAACAGCACGGATACGTCCAAGCGTCTTTTCCCTGACAATGATTTAGCTCAGTTATACTTGCAAAACAAAGTATTACTTCATCATGATGAGCATAAGTTCGACACCTTCACCCTCCATAAATAGTTTCTTGCATTCATTCTCGTTTAGAAGCGAGGACAGCGCATTAAAGAAATTTTCGACCATTTCCGTTTCGTCCTCATCTTGAGGGTCTTTACGTTTATAGACCTAAGAAACAAATGTAAACATTAACTGGGGAAAAAGAAAATCCCTTACCGATAACACTCGCAACAACATATCAACACCTCCAATCTCAGCAAGTTTTAGGCGAATATCTTCATAAACAACTACGGTTATTCACCGTCAGATATTGAATTAAGGTGTACCTTGGCTTTCCTGTAACAAAATGGAAAGAATCTCAGTCGCATACGCCCGATTAGAGTCAAAGCCTTTGGTTTGAACACGGTTAACAATCCACTTCATCATTTCGGTTTCCAGCGCAATCTTCTCTGCCAATTTTGGTTCTAGAGCCAGCAGATTTTCAACGATGCCTACACATATACATCGAATAACGTATTCAGTACCCTTCACCCGTAAAACTTAGCTGCTCTGTTACCTAAAATTTTGAATACACCCTGGCGATCTGCTTCTTCATTTTCGTCTAGACGTTCCAAGTTCTGAACCAAAAGCTCCAAAAGTTCGTTTTTAAGCTGTTTTAAATAGTATTTTGAGCAATTGCGTTGTCTATCGCGTCCTGTCCTTACCAGCTCGTCTACTAGCACTTTGACACCTTCTGTCGCCTCTTCTGATTTTTGCAAGTCATCTTCTGATGTTCCGACATCCTCATCAGTCAACTCGTTAATAAGGTCGATAGCATCGATAACGATATCCGTGTTTTCGTGACTCAAGAGTGATATCAGTGAAGGTACGCTTCCTAGCTTAACCATTTCTGGATAAAGCTCTGGCGCTTGAGTAAGCGCGAGCAGGTTTTTGATTTCTTCATCCAAGTCTGCTTCAGATTCCATGAATTTCTCCGGCGTTTCCGCATATCGCACGCGCTGCTCTTGGTTACGGTTAATCGCTTTCTCAAAGCGCAAGATCATTTTTTTGACGTTTGTGGCAGTCAACGCTTCTGGCTAAGGCGTCATAATTATATGAGTTTTTCTTTTTTGCTATGCATTTCGCCATACCTCTTCAGCGTCATAATCGTCGACGAGATCTAGAAGTTTGCTCTGCTCCTCTGTTAATCCACCACCGAAGAATCGACCTTCTTCATCCTCATCAGCGAAGTCAAAAGCGTCGTTTGCATTAGCGGATAGATAATCTTCATCGTCTTCCTCGGATATATGTCGTCTTTTGCCAGCGCTTGCCGCATTACTACTCTCTGCCTCTTCCGTTGCGGCGCGGTAATTGTCTAGAAATTGTAGATCAGGCGTTTCCGGCATTTTTCGCTTATTCCTGCCGCTGGGAATGGCAGGAATCTAGGACTCCAATTCAGTCGATCAAGAATAGAATAGTTACTTTTTGTTTTCTACCTTGAAAATTTCATCGATGTTCATATGTTATGATGATACTCCGAGAAGCGAAGACAAGACAAGTGTGGTCTTGGAAACAAGAAAATTCCCAGTTCCTCTTTTTGGTAAAGATTTTTGACGTCTTAAATCGCGTCTGAAGGCAAGCAACGCTTTAATGTGCACGACATAGTAGCACGCACTGTACTATAAATCAAATGATATCCTACACCTAGCAAATGATTTTAACCTAAGGTTTTGAAGCAAGGAGAACCCTACTTGTTGAGTTCTGATACTGTAAGACTTTACAACAGTCTCAACTCGTCTCAATCTCGTCTCGCGGGGGGGGGAGGTGCTAATGAGAAACCCAGTTTTCCCCTAAATGGACTAATAGAATGTGTCGTGTATTTGCATGGTCGTTGGCAACAATGAACAAAAATTGAAGGTCAAGGTAATTGACAGTACACATCCTTTTTAAAGGACATTGTTTTTGGGTTCAGTCAAGAGTAGTGTTTTGAAATCAATCCGTGCCATGGATACTGTTGCCTTTCCTTGCATTTTCAGTATGCGTTTCCTGTAACTGTATTATTTTTTCCTTTCTCTTTGCTTCAATTAGTGGAACAGCCAAAAGGATGAAAGATCCATCTCGCTTTGACATAGTTTTCGTACGTGGTGATAACAGATCATAGTTAAGTATCCGCAACCATGGGAGCAGATAGCGCGATCATGGTATGTAAATGTAGATGGGAACACATCTTTTCAACCTTCAATTCCATCATCGCAGCCATGCAGCGAGTTTTATGTGCCGAGGCATTTGATCGATTTCTGTCATATATGCTAGCAAAAAGAAAAAGACTAGTATAATCCATGGCACACCAGAGAAGGCATAGAACCTATAAGTTGTGTCCATCAGATGCAATGGCTGCCAAATATAGAATCACAACCATCTGCATAACCTTTTTACCGGCGCTGTAAGTAGGTTACAATATATTGATTATCTTGATTATTAGTCTTCAAGCCATTAGTGTCTTTTAGATTGCTTCAGGTCATTGCTTTTATTAGAAACCAGCAGAATGTGATAAGCAACTTCTTTATTTGCAGGTTGAAAAATGTTCATTGTCTGACAGATTACCCGAGTTTTTCTCTCGCTGACGGGGTTAAAGGCCAAACACGAAAAAGATAATAGTTGACTCATAGTATTTGATAGTTCTAATCCTTTTCCGTTTCAAGATGTAGTCCTTGTTGATCGGTTCGGGTCAAGGTATCCTATGATCTGGTTCCATATTTAGTAAGGGCCTGCTTCCCATTGTTCTGTCAAATTGTTGCAATCATGTAGCACCCATGAGGTTTATTTGAATACTGGACATCAGGCATAGTAAGCAAAATGCAACATGTCTCTTCAATACACCCCTTTTGGCGGACCCGTGATAGATTGGTATTAATGGGCATGAGACGGGATAGTTATCAATGAAACCTTGCCTATTTCCCACTAAAAAAAAGCAAAAGGGCTTGCGTCATTGATGATCTCATTGCGCGTCTTTTTTCTTTGTTGTCTTGTTTTTATACTGAGAGATCCTTTGTTGCAAGCCTTACAATGGGCCCAAATGTACCGTTGCCTTGTTTATATGACAAATTCATTCAACGACGGGAAAAATCAAGACCAGTGGTCAGCTATAAGGAGTGTCTCAGGCACATACGAGCACGACACGAAAAAAGCTCTTAAAGATGCTCGCCGACTACATCAAGCCGCGGAAGAGAAAAGCATAATCAGAAGGTTCGGAGCACCCACTCATTGATGAAGTGAAAAACTCAATCTTACAAGTCGAAAAGGCCAAGGACAGATTCCGTGGCGTATTTTAGCAGGTAGCCGACGCTTGGAACAAAGAGATTCAAGAGTTCCAACAATATTCACTCACCTCGTACCAAATTCAGAAAGCCATAAAGGGTGCTTGTCATGATGTCGCGGTCGAATGGATCGCGTACATTTAGGCAAACATACAGTCTTTATATGAGATGATATGCAGAAAGAAGGATAAGGAGAAGACAAAGAAAGATGAAGAATAGGAGGAAGACGACAAGAAAAGCGAATCAAACGTCAAAAACTGCACAACAATGCTTCAACATATTCTAAGAGAAGATAGATCAAACTCCGATGTAGATATCGTAATGAAGCTAATCGAACACGAAAGCGGAACTATAAACGAATTGCATGTTCGAGGTGTCATTGCTTGGGAAAGCAAGCCATCATCGATAAAGCCACTCAGTAAGTGATCGCTTTGACTATTATGTCTTCGACTATATTTTAACGCATCAGTACCACAGAGGAGAAAACCTTTGACACATAGAGAAAATGCTTCCGTCTCATGCATTGAGGGAAAAATCATCGTCGCCTTTGGTCCTGGCTCCACCGACAGTACAGTTGCAACAACGTCTCCTCGTCATCTATTAGGAAAAAAGGAACTTCCTTTTGCACAACCACTTATCTTCCATGCGTTCTCACCATATGTGCCATTTTGAATCCCCATGGATTGACAAGCAAGCCTTTATAATATTGAATTTCCTGTGCAAAATAACTATCCCAGGGAACCTTTGGCAAATGCTCTGAGTGGTAACCATTGCGGTCCATTTTCGGTAATACACACTATGGGAAATATGAGTTCCTTCTGGTCTCCATCAGTTCCTATTAATCTATTTCTGGTTCCTGATTTACTATTTTTTATTAAGTAAAAAATAGTCCATTGAGGAATCCAATGTTACATTCTGCAGCGGACTCGGAAACTTTGGTTCCTGATGTACTATTTCTTTACTTAATGAACAATGGCACATCAGGAACCACTTCCCATAGTGACATCGCTACTAATGTAAACATCCCTAACATCGGTTTACTCACTAATTATGTGTTTATTTATTATAGTATTATATCCAGAAGCAGTTAAGAAAGGAGCAGGAAAAAAGAGCGAAAGGAAGTAAGAAACGAAAAAACCAAAGGGAGACAAGCAGAGTATGACGAAGATCAGTTCCAAGCACTACAAGCACGAATATGACGCTTCGAAGATGGATTTGAGCGGCCTAGCTGATGATCAAGCAAAGAGTATTTTGTTTTCTGGAACTGATTATGGGGTTGTTACCATGTCCGAAACAGTTAGCGTTGCCCATGGAACGGCTAAATTACCAATTGAGGCTTCTAAATTGTTTTAACTTGTTCCTTGTCATTTCGGACGGAGTGCGCAAAGAGCGCCTACGCCATCGGTAGGATACAGTGTAAGTTTCAACAAGGCATTAAACAAAGGATGACTACCCTCTTCTCTCTCACATCATGTCCTTTAATTTTACAAACTGTAGTTGGTGAGTCGACCGATTTGAACTGAGCTCTAAGTAAGCCAAATCTTTCCCATAGGTTACATACAGGCTCTACAAGACTTCGCAAAGGTGGTGACAACGCACATTCTATTGTTTATCACATCCAGCTACTGAAGATGCAACCTCCAGCAATATACAGTGTTGTCAGTATATCCATGGATGCAACAGCTGTTGAAAATGAAGATGCATGGCGGAGCTGCAGCGTAATAGATATCTTCAAGAGAAGTAATAACTTCCAAATAAGATAATTCAAGTATTAGCAGCGGGTCATATATGTATATAACGAAGAACAATTCAAAACTTTATGTGTCCCATGCGAGCCGTTTGACGATTTGATTCTGTTCGTTTGAGAATTGTGCTGCTTGGCTCCTATATTCCAACTGAATCGTCTTATAGTGCTTGTGGGTCCGGACATGAAAGCAGACACCTTTTCACCGCGCTTATGTTACGTGAGGCATTTGGTGATAGTCATTAGCAGAATTAGGGTTGCCTTTATTAAAGAAGAAAGATCGAATGGAAAGGAAAAAAGGTGGTTGGTGAGGGAGAGAGAGAGGGGGGAGGGAGGGAGGAGGAAGAGTATCCAATCTCCCAATCAGGTCAGCTGCTAGTCCGATCAGCCGCCCGGAGAGAGAAAATAGACCGCTGGGAATCACTTCTGGTATTTCAAACTAACGCCATGTCGACCATCACTCGAAGACGAGTCGCGGGTTCATCAAGCAACCAAGATGATAGCACAGAGTATAAAGACAATGGAACACCTATTACAGAAAAGAAAATTGCCTGCGATCCGCGCGACGTGGATGAAACAAAATCAACACCAAAACTGACGCTAATGGAAGAGGTTTTATTACTTGGCCTGAAGGATAAGCAGGTGGAACAAAAGAAACTTATCTTGCTTTTCCCTTTATTAACCGATGCTTTAAGGGCTACTTGTCCTTTTGGAACGACAGTATCAGTTATGCACTCCGTGGATGTATTGTTATGGAGCTGGCCTTCAGAGGCAGAATATCGATGGTCAAGGATACAAATAGACGAAAGTACCCACTGTCAGACAGATATATCGAAGTAATTAACGACAAATTGACGGGCGAAGTGCTTCTCGATGAGGCTCTCAAAATGATGAAAGCTAGCGAAAAAATGAGTGTGGCCAGCTGGATCGATCTGATGAGTGGTAAGTCTAACCAATCAAGATAATAAACCACATAACTAAGCAAGTCCCTGAAGGCGAAACATGGAACGTAATGAAGATAGGGTATCAGCTTAAGCAAGTACGGGAACGACTAGCCAAAGGACTCGTCGATAAGGGCGTGCTACGGACCGAAAAGAGGAACTTTTTGCTGTTTGATATGGCCACCCACCCTATTGCCGACAGCGCCGTGAAGGAAGAAATCATTAAGCGAGTGTGCACCATGCTTGTTACACGTGTTTCATCCTCGGCCATTGATACCCAATCCGATGTGCCGCATGCTTACCTCAGAACCGTCAGCATGATCTGCGCTGCTTACGCTGCCAATGTTTTGGAAAATGCTTTGTTGTACCTACAGCCCGAACTAAGAGAGCAAGCATTCAATAAGGTGGACGAATTAATGAATGATTATTCTACTTGGCCATTTGTAGGAGGAGGCGCTAAGCTAGAAATGGCACCTGGAAATGACTTGTCCTTGGAGGTGATTGCCGGTGTCTTGAGTGTGCTCACGAAAATGGACGCTATTGTAAGTGAGATACATACTTGATATCATTGCGAAGACTGATCTCTGTCAACTAGCTGTAAAATCTGAACTGAAAATTCGCTTCATCACCTTCTTACATCCTTTCCACATGAATATTCCTTTTTGTCCTCATTCCTTTCAGGCCTAATCTTAGCATCATAAAGGACAAACCATGCGGTTATAGATACGAAAGAAAAAGAATTATATATTCGAGTTTTTCTTCTGAGAAATCTGCGTTGCATTGACTTTAATGTTCAATCAGAGCTTAATGCTGGATGCTTGCATTGACAAGCTAAGTAAGGAAGAAGATGTCATATAGCACGACATTTTACAATCGGGATCTTTTCTGTTGCTGCTTGCTAAATACAACGAATAAACGTCGGAACCATTTCCAAATTTTCACCGTCAACTAGAGATAGAACTGATTTGCTTTAGCTTGGGTTCCTTCTTCAGGATCAAATCCTCGTTATTTGAGATACATTGAAAGTTGTGCAAGGGGCAGTTCAGCATGACCAAGTATCGCTCTTGACAGGTTGGCCTAGACTGCTCAAAAATGCTCGTCGTACCTAACCATATCGCAGAGACATTTGCAAGCTGACGTCTAATGAATGCTTGCAGCATCATAGAAATGATATGTCTTCTGTGAAATATCTTATGTACTTTTTTGCTGTATATACTATATGCTAGTTGGAGTACACAGTGCCAAAATCTGGGTCTCGGCGATGGATAATCTGGTCAGGCCACAAAGCACTTTTCGCAAATCTGGGACTGTCACGAATTTTTGCAGGCCATTGCTTGGTTGCGAGATTCGGTAGCTCATAACAGCACCTTATACAGCAGTTAGTCAGAATGAGTGAAGCGAAGGGTCCTACAACCTTTGCCGACGATGGAAGTTCGGTTATAGAACGAGTAGTGGATGTAGAAAGCGTCCGGCATGCAGATCTCGAATCATTGTACGAGATCGATCGCACGGTCACACGCATTGTTGAAGGCAACTACAAGAAAATAGCCTTACAGTTTCCCGACGAATTGCTCGCGGACGCAGCAGACGTTGCCAGTGTTTTACGCGCAAGGACAAAACGAGATATCTTCATTCTGGCCGATACCTCATACGGCAGCTGCTGTGTCGACGAAGTCGCTGCAGAGCATGTTAGCGCTGATCTTATTGTCCATTATGGTCGTTCATGCCTTAGTCCGTCAGTGTCATACTTGCTAAACGTGGCAATATTCTGATAAGACTATAATAGAACTTCACGATTGCCGGTGCTGTATGTTTTTGGACAGCAGCAGTTCGATGTGGATCATTGTATACACGAAGTCAAGCAGTTGCTGACAGATAAATCAGCACCGCTGATTATTATGTGTGATGTTGAATACTCTTACGCTGTTGGTATGAATGATTGGTTTCATAGCGCATATTAAGACATAGGTTTTTCTGTATTTTGTTTTAGAGTCCTTAGTTTCCAAGCTGGCGAAAGAATACGAATACATCATACCAACTAAAATCCAAATTGAATCCAAAATAGAATCTCCTCCTGCAAACTCACCAGACAAAAAGAAGAAAGAGGCATGTGGTGGCGACGGCTGTTCACATTCGTGTAACCATGACTTGGAGGATACTCTTCCAAGCTGCGCACCGACCACATTGGACATAGAGGCATTGAGCGCCGAAAAGCAAAAGGGAGGACGCTACTTTGAACTTCCCCAAGGTATCACCATTGATATGTGTTCTATTCTCTTTATTGGTGGCGAAAGCTTAACATTGACGAACATTATGATGGTGCATAACAAATGCCAGGTACACGTGTATAGCCGTTACCGACGTCTTGGAAAACTGATACAGGACGATTGAGTTAGTTATATACGTATAACCCTAAAACTAAGGAAGCGAGAAGGGAAACTGTGCAGGTTAATAGGATGCTAATGAAACGGTAAAAGTTGGAAATCTGATGAGTGGGCTTGTTTCTAAATCACGACCCTTAGGTACTTTTTAGTGCAAAAAGCTAAAGATGCAAACACAATTGGTATTGTGGTGGGAACACTGGGCGTAGGTAATATTTTTTGATATGGCTAATATGACGTATTGATGATCCTCCTGCGAGCAGCATCCTACATGAATATTATTGAACATTTAAAGAAGTTGATCAAAGCGTCCGGACGGAAATCCTATTTGTTCGTGATGGGCAAGCTAAATGTGGCCAAAATGGCTAACTTTATGGAGATCGACTGCTACGTGCTAGTTGCTTGTCCCGAAAATAGTTTGATTGATTCCAAGGCAAGCATCATGCCTCCTTTTTCATTAATTTACGCTGACAAAGAGGGGTACCATGGCTTGTGTGTAGGAGTTTTACCGCCCAATCGTAACACCCTTTGAATTGGAGATTGCACTTTCCAGGTATCTTTCTCTTAGTGGATTTCCGTTCTTTTCGAGATTAACATTGTATCCATAAGGTCTAAAGAGTGGACTGGTGATTATATTACGGATTTCTCCAAACTATTACCTAGTTTGCGTAATGATGGTTTTACGTATGACGAGGTGAGGAAACGATTTCAGGGCTAGGTGTGATAGCTTTATTCATACCTCTGTGTTTTATTAAAAAAACTAGGAACCGGAAGACATATCAAGTGACGAAGAGCCGCACTTCTCCTTAGTCACGGGTCAGTATGTCTCCAGCCCCTTCAGCAAGACAGGTAGCAAAAGAAATGCTGCTGGTAAGCAACGTAGCTTAGCATTTCTAGAATCTTAAAAAGATGGGCTAGGGTCAGAAGAACAAATCACTAGCAACCTGACAGACTTGACACTCCGCAGCAAAGAAACCAGTATCACTGCATTACTTAATAGCACAGCAGGCAAGTCGTTCCCACGATTATTTTCCGATTTGGCTCATAGTCTTTTGGGAAACTGTAGGAGAATATCTGAAGAATCGATCGTACAGGGGTTTGGAAGCTAAAATAGGAGAACATGAAGCCGAGACGGTGCAAGAAGGCCGTTCGGGCATTGCACGAGGATACATTGGTGAAAAGAACCTTTCTCAGGACGTGGAATGATGCCATATCTGTCCGGGCCGTGGCGGCCAATCATCTTGGGAATCTTCATAAGGTGAAATGAATGCAAATCGCAGGTCTCCTGGCACATTTTGCATATGACCAAACATGCGTCAACCCACAACAGCATACATAGATCTATTCGAAAATAAAATAAGAGGAGCCTTCTTTCTTTTAGTCTGCAGGGTTGTTGTAAGACAAAGTAAGATACGTGCGCTCATGCGTCTGGATAGACAATGCATCACGGGAGAGATGAATTATGGTCGAGTTTTCTTTTTGCTTTTATTTATCCATTTCGAGTGGCGCCTCTCGTGCAGGAAGACATGATCCGTGCCCAAAATTTAAGACGTACTGAATAAGTTTTTTTTATTTAGCAGGATCAAACTTCTATTATTAATAGACTAGAGAGTGAACAGATCATCGACTGGCGCGTGCATATGTTTCCTCCCAGATGCATACCAAATATTTGGCCATCTCCGTAGTCAACGTTGTCATCCCAAACCATTAAAGATAAGTCCCTTTGTTTCTAACCCCTTTGGCTGGCTCGACCGCTAAGTGGGCCCTGAATACAGTCGTTAGTCGTGTCCAATAGGAAAAAAAGGGCCGTTTCGTTTCATTCCATGTTGTAAATGCGAAAAAGAGAAAAGACAGATAAAAAAGAAAGGTACCCTTTGTCTCCGTTTTTTTTTTTTTTTTTTTCGTTGGAATTCTAGACCCCTTCTTCTGTCCTGTTTCTCGCCTTGTCCTTCTCTAGATCTCACTATTACACTCTCACAAGGAAGGTACGCATGCAAAATAAAAAAAAAACGTGTTAGGTTGGGGGAGAGGAATCGTTACTCTCGGGTTTTCATTGTATATAAACTTGCCAGTTTGAAATCAAACTTTTCTTCCAGAACCATCTTCTTTTTCCTTGTTATATCCTATCATTGAACATCTCTCTTTTCATCTTTTTCATTATCATTGTTTATTTGCCATGACAACAGAAACTATGCAACCTTTTGAAAAGTCATTTACGGTAGCACCTCCCAATTACTATCATCCTGAAGATAGCCATTATCTTCTCGAGACATTTCATCAATTCCCTCATGGTGATTTCCGCCCGACATTTTATAATCCTTTCGAGATCAAGCATCGGCGACGTACTTCGCGTGCACAACTGAAAGTTCTCGAGAAATCGTTTTCAGAAAATCCAAAGCCGAACGCGACCGTTCGTAGAATCCTCGCCCAGAAGCTTGACATGACGCCTCGTGGAGTGCAGATTTGGTTCCAAAACCGAAGAGCAAAAGCAAAGATTCAGCGCAAAAGATCAATGGAAAATACGAAACAAAATACCATGAATGCCAATAATACAAGCGAAGTGCTTTATTCTCAATTTTTTGCCAATGAGCCTGTGACATCCAAACCTAATAATAACCTTCCCTTGACTGAAGAATCATCATCCCATGTCCGCTCCGTTGCTACCGTGGCAGCTCAACAAGCCGCAGCCGCAGCCGTCGCTGCAGCCGCCGCCCGACAACAACAACAACAACCAATGCTTGATATGTCCAATAATTGTTGGCTGACCATGCCCATCCCACCGATAGAGGATTTCTCATGGATGACGCAGCAACAGCAGAATAATTTGATACGCCGTAAGTCCTGTCCTGAGATGATGAATAACGATCTATTGTCGCCTATGGATTTCTCTGGTCTGGTTAATCATGAAGAGGTATAGCAGAAAAGGTCGTGAAAAGTGTAATATCCTTTCTTACCGCTGTTTGACTTCATTAGTATAAAGAGCGTCGTTTGTCTGAATGCGACTTCCAGAGCTATTATTCTTCCACATTTGCGTTGATGCCCGAGCAAGAAGGAAGCCATAACAATAACAACAAACTCAATAGCACCGATAGTGGCAGACGTGTCTGTGAATCACAGCAATCAATGTCCATTAATTTCTATCATGACCTGCGTTTAGACTACCCCCCTTCACAACAGCTCACGCCGCCATTGACGACTTCTAACGCTAATTCCCCGATCTTTTACGACCAGGAAGGCTGTGCCACAAACCTGCTCACCAATGATATGTACTCGTCGCTGGCCTAATTATGTTTAATCCATTTGATTGTTTACTCCCTCATCCATCTTTCCTTTACTATTTCTTATCTTGCTTATGAACACAGGCTCATCCTTCACACACAAACCTGACATTTCTCTTCTAATTCTACCTCTTATGTTTTATTCGTTCTAAAGGAAACTTTTTCTTGAAATGGGATCCTTGAAATGTAATTACTCCTTCTTCCATCTAAACAGCATACATTTTCTCTTGTTTTCACATACAGTTTGCAGCTATTTCTTTTCATATACATTGGATGTATACGTTTCTTCGATTTTAAACTTTGTATGCGGTTGCTTCCGTCGACGAAAGCACCTATTTCGCTAACTCTTTCTTTTAATCTTCCCATTGTATATGCCATCTTCTCATTGCCATTTCCTTCACCCCCCCTCTACTTTCTCCTCTGAAAGCTTTTTTTTCTGCCTTGCGCTCGATGAGAGGAAACATAGTCAACATTAAAAAGTATCATTGTCACACCGTATTAAAGATGGTTTATTATCCAAGATAAGTTAAACCCAATAACAAAGAACTGCTGCTTAACAACCCATTTCTACTTGAGTTCAACGCTATTCACGTTGTAAAAAAGAAACCTAAACTAATTAATTGCTTCCCACTAAACTAACAAAGAAAACGTCAGCTATGACAATAGGCATATACTTGCTGATAGCTAAATACCAAATGTAGCACTTATAAGGGATTAATTGTGTTTTCATCGGATGATGGCCACTTTCACTGTCCATTAGGTTAACTTGTCGATCTTTCTCCCATACTAGGCGATTTGACATATGGATAAGACGATGCAATGTGCCGCTCCTTTAGAAAAGATACAATATCATTGGACGAGACCGTGAACATCGTATCAGAAATGAAGTGATTCTAGACAGGTGAAGATCCCAACGTTTGGCTTCCCTTTTCTCTTCAATCGGTGCTATCCTATCTATCGTCACTAACATAAGGGTAGCACGGAGGCAAAGACATCAATTAGCGCATCTTAAAATCAGTCGTACCAACCGAATCCAGTTCTCCTAATCAGTGGACTCACCCATATTACAGTTCTTTTGAGCATACTCTTCTTTCACCGGTACGCATACACGTCCCAAACTGAGATCGGCACAGCATGAACAGAAACATAAGAGCTGATACATTCCGAAAGGTTGCATTACGCGGAAAGACCCGTATTTAGCTTTATTCCAGTTACTTTCACCTTCTCTTTGAATAACATGGCTAGCATTCGATTACTCTGGCGATGTATAAATAAGGCAAGGATCTGTCTAAAACTATCCATGGTGCAGATCCTACTGAGATCTGAAGCCATGTGAAAGTTTTGGCCAAGTATGCAAGTTTCCGTGGCATTTGGAATTGTCCATTTGTGAGGCGCAGATTTTCACTTCTCTCTTAAGGGGTTTGCTGGCTCATGCGTCGTAAGATGGTCTCCGGCAATAGATTCCTCCTAACATTCTTTGAGGAGCAGAATTCCCTTTCCCATTTGAATAGCTACGCAAACTTTCCATGAGAGATATGGATTGAATCACAACCATTCATAGAAGCCAATGTTCTCTTTCATTTTCACGTCCATCAGTTATAGGAGCCGGTGATTCAATCATTCGCTTCATAACAACCAAGTACATCAGTACTATGACACGTACAACGGAAACCCCCTGTAGAAACTCCTTGCTGCCTACAACCCACAAGTCAATCTTATTGTTCTAAATGTTAAGCCACTTGTCTACCCATGGTGGTCTGTTGACGAATATAGCTATTTAAAATAGTAATGAAGGTGGTTCTATGTGCATGGGCTAACCTTATATAACTTAAGCGTATTTAAGCATACATAAGTAGGGTCATTCGATATTGATTTCATTGAATGTTGCGCATACAACACGTATCTAAACGAGGTTTTAGATTTGCTAAACGTAAGAGGGAGAGCTATTTTTTTTTAAAGTGACGGAGCCGTAATGAGAGCAAAAGCCAATTGATTGATATGTTTGTAAATACGTTTCCCTTATTAGTCATATCCATCTAATAGGCGCTGTCATATTTTTTTTATGCAGTCCAGCATTTGCGGTCGGAAACAAGAAGCAACTGAGTTACTAACGTATAGTAAGGCGACCATCTGTTATACTGAGTACTGAACAGTATTTTATGCTACTCTAGGGCAAATTCTGCGTCTGTGGAAGAACCAAGTATGCATTAACGCAAGGTATTTTGAACTAGGCGCAGAGAGATCTTCAAGAACTGTATATCTAAGATAATCATGAGTTTGAGCTCCCGAGAAAAAGCCTGCTCACTTTAACATTGGGACAAACGTGATTCCAAAGGGGATTAGCATAATAATAGGAACGAAAAGAAAAATGCATTTAATTACAGTGTTTAACAACTCTTTTGTTTCTTTGTGCTATTGTCTCCATTTGGCATGTTACGTTTAGCAGGAACGCTTGGTATCACGCTGACACCTTCAACGAAAGGTTCCACAAGCCTCATTCGCATCTTTTGCCGCATGCCTTCTTCATCACCTTCCACGCTAACCTCTGCTTTCACTGTGTCAAACATTTTGATAACGACACCATTCGCTTCCAAGCAGTTGCTTTCTTCTTTGAAAACAAAAGGCGAAGCTGCACCAACTTTCGGACTTGTGTAAATGATGCCTTCAATACCATATCTAATGAAAACATATCAAATGAGTTACCAGAATGGCACACGAAAGAGCTTACCTGGGTACTAAAACCACAAAACCGTTCTTAAGCACACGGATAACGCGTCCTTCTTCCACTTGAACTTTGTTCTTGAAGAACATATTAGTGTATAATTCCACCGAGCTGCGACCAGCTTGCTGAGCCATACGGTGGCGATGATTCAGAACTAGTGCAAGTTTAAGATTTATCTATCAATAACAATTTGTTCTTCGTACTTACTATCACAAAGGTCCTTCATCTTTGTCTTGTCGATCAGTTCTTGTCCATAAACTGCATCTGGATCAATACATGCTTGTAACAACCGGTGAACGATCACATCTAGTGCAACGTATAGTTAGCCAACTTCTAATATACTATCCTTGTTCATTACCGGAATAACGACGAATAGGCGATGTAAAATGTGTATAAATAGGCGTCGCTAAACCATAATGCCGGAATTCTGCTTCTGACTCTGTGCCCGAACAGAAATATTGGGCTTGCATCATACAGCGGGTGGTCATTATACGCACCAACTTGTTGAAGTAGCTATCGTTCGGTAACTACAAGGTGTAGCGTAGTGTCAGCGTAAGCACGATCGGTTACTCGTTTGCTTAATATTTGATTACCTCTGCTTTATCCAATGAATCTGCCAATGCTTTGGATGATTCCACATCCAAAGTGATATTTACTTCGGCGAGCGCCTTTCGAAGTGTGTCAAAGTTGTTCAGAGGTGGTGCCCCGTGCTTTCGCAGTAATGCGGAGTTAGGGAATTTCGAATAGATCTTTTCGGCAACAGAGATGTTAGCCAACAACATGAATTCCTCTACAAGCGCATTTGTCTCCTTCAGTTCTTTCATTTCAACATCCACTGGGTCTTGCGAATCATTCTCGAGGTTAAACCGGACTTCCGGACTAGAAAGCGTCAGTGCACCTCGATTGATACGCATAGCTCGTAGCTTCTTCGCCAGTTCGTTCAGTATACGAATGCCTTTGGTAATATCATCCTGCATACGCCTGGCATGACGAGATTTTCGTTAAAATACTATGATGTATCATTCAAATTCAACTTACTCGTCGTCAATCCGATTTTGTGCTTCTTCGTATGTAAACGAATGTTTGGAGCGGATAACACTTTTTGTGAAGTTGACATCAACAATTTCTGCATCTTTATTCAATTCCTAGACAAGGTTAAAGTTATGTTAAAAATCTCGATCGACTATCCATGATGGTTATTCTTACCCAGATACATGAAAAGGCTAAGCGATCCACATTAGATCGCAATGAACAAAGATCTATGGCAGAAAGTCAATCGATCGTACGAGCGCTTATTCCTGTAAGCTTACTTGTTCCAAGAAGAGATGGTAACATATCTATACGTTTGTCCACAAGGTAAACTGTAGTACCTCGTGATGCCGCCTCCGCATCCATAGCTTGACCAGGTTTTACAAAATATGTCACATCAGCAATATCTATGACCGTATTAAGTATTACTTTTTCAGAATAATGAGACTTACGAACACCAACTTCGTAATTGCCGTTTTCCAGTTCACGTACGTGAAGTGCATCGTCAATATCAGTACATCCTTTTGGAAATGCATGAGATTCCGTTGTGTTACGTCAGTGCGCGGTTTTACCTGGAGGATCAATGCTGCAAATATTAAGATGTCGTAAATCCCTTCTGTTTTCTTCGATCAAGTGCTTGTCCTGAACCACCCAATTTTCGCCTTCCACTGGCAAATCGTCCAAAACACTCTTGGAAAATTCTTGATATGGAACATCGTGCTCCAACAGCAAGACCTCTGTTTCGGTCTCTTTATCTCCAGAAGAGCCTAGAGTTTTGACAAAGTGACCCAATGGTAACCTACCGTAAACAGTTAATGAAACATTAAATGACCAAGTCCAACATTTACATCGAGTTTGTCGGCCAGCTATCAATAGAAACCACGATACGATTGCCGAGCAGGCCGTGTGCCTGCGCAGTTTTAATTCTGATTGCAGGTATCCGCCGGTCAATGGCACGGAATAGAACACTTTCGGGTGCAGTTGAACCCTTCTTAGAATGAACAGATTTTTTGACTATAAAACCACAGTATCTAATAAAAGTTTTCGTCAGTAACTTGGAAATGTTATGCCTAGTGTACATACGGTCTCCACTTCTTCCGGATAATACCCACAACTTTGCCTGTAGGCTCTCCTTCGCCTTGACTCTCATCTACATCCATTGCGGCCTTGTTACTCGATATATCCGTTCCTTTTTCGCCTTGCATCATCTCTTCCTCGTCCTCTTCCTCCTCTACTGCAACTGATGTTGACTTCTTCCATTCACTTTTTGGAAGGACTTCCACAGCAACGATATCGCCTTGTATACTGCGATTCATATTCTTTCGTCCCAAGATATGGATAGTACGAGTTTCTCCGTCAACTTGACCAACAATTGTTGCCTACGCACAGTGATTGGTAATGGAAAACCAACGCTAATTTAATTACCTCTAACACGTTATGTTGACTGACGTTAAGGCTTCCTTGTGTAAACGTTCCTTTCTTAATGCCATTTTGAATCAGCACAGCAGCCAAATGCTACATAACGAATTAGTCAATTCAGCATAATATTTCCGGTAAATAGCAATAGCTACCTCCTCATATACAATCTTGTCGTCATGTTCTGCTGACCCATCCTTCGGCGCAGCTAACATATCCAGTAACTCTGGAACATCCTTCATACTGTCCACGTATTCTCGGACTAGTATATATTAACACAATTGATCACTTACATGTGCTAGAAACTTACCAGAAACTGTCTTGATACTGGTAGCCACAGCTTTTTCTCTGTTGGCGCGGTCGTCACTCAGCATAACGACTTCAATTCGTGGACCCCGTCCGTTTGATCTCAAATGGTCCGCATACCACTTCGCAGCTACCCGAATGGCTACAAGGAAATAGAATACATCAGCAAAAGCCACAAAAACCATACGCTCAGGTCATCGCGATAGTACCTCTGTCATTTCGGTCATTCGGTGATTCGTCTTTTAATTTTTCGATATATGTATCACTGCCATACATAACTCTGTTATTGACGCTGTTAAACCCATTGTAAAAACCTACCGATGATGTTCGTTGGCAAAAAGATAAAACCGTTTATTCTTATCCGCAAGAATTGAGTTTAGACGGTTATAAATGGGCATGCTAAGATGTCTTAATTCCTCTCGCACAGTTTGCAGCACTATCACATCTTTGATTGCGGCATGCTCCATGATATCCAACTATGTCTAATGAGCTTATTGAATAGAAATTCGGGCATTATCGAACCTGGTTCATAAAGACGTTCGTATCAGGCATAAGATAATGTGCTGGAATGGTGCTGGTCTGTCGAGGACTGTCTGAAAGGATAGGTTGTGCCTGGTGTTGGCAAACAGTGCATAAAGTTGAAGAACAGGTGATGTCATCGCGAAGATAATGTTCTTTGACGACTTTTACGACATTTCCTTTGCGTGTTCGTTTTACGAACGCTTTGGATCGCAGCATGGTGTGGGTGTTCAACTGTTGAAGATCTCGCAAAGCTTTGTCGGCGTCGGTGGCTGGGTGCGGTTTCGGGGCATGAATTGATATGGAAGGTCAAATGCAAGAATTGAATCAGACAAGGCAGCAATCCATATAAACAACAACAACCTTACTGGATATAAACACATTGTTTAAACATACATGTCCCCATTTAAGTTTGGTTTGTTTTACAGACCTGTATTTGTTGCATAACGGCATTAGATTGTAGTTCTTAACAGGCACGAGAAAGGGAGGATTAGTCGTATAGTACAATGAGATGGAGATACGGATTGCCATGGCTTACCTAGTGTACCAACAGATGGCAAGGGAAAGCACATTACGCTCTGCATAAATTGCAGCATAAGACAGAGAACGAAGGTTGTGCAATGTTTGTACTCCGAAGCATTGTTCCCGAAATGTAGAAGAGGTATAGATGTCGTTAACAAGTCGGTTATGGCAGAAAATTGTATCTCAGATGCACTAACTGGGTCATTCTGTGGATTACAATTTATTGGAGTAGTATAAAATTACATTCATGGTTAGTAAATAAAAAATGGTTAGGTCCCCTTTTACCTACGTAAAGTGGTACTCTTTGTTTTGCGATAGGTGCAAACCTTGTGCGGCAAAAAGGCTTCATCTGACAGAGAGAAACCAACATTAAACGCACTGCATAGGACATGAGCTACAGGAGAACGCGCGTATGACATCGTGTAGGGATGGAGCGCATCTTCTTTTACTTACCAAGTGAAAGTGCAGGGCGAGGGAGTTGCTTATACAATCAAGGTGATGCCGAACGGCGGTTATACACCCTATAAAATGGACATATGGATGTCAGTGTTTCTTCTTGAAAATATAGCCAAACCCAAGTGCTTGCCGGGGATGCAATATGAGGAAAGCCGGGCAAATGAGGGCAAAAATACCTGTTTGCTTCCATTCCAGTAGTTCATACCATTCAGACCAAAGAAGCTCACTAGCCATTGATAGGAAAATCAAGAATGTATTATCGTATAGCGTTTGATAGATAAAGGCAGCAGGAAGAAAAGAGTCGCATGAATCGCGTGTTTTAGCAAGTAGTAAAGATGGTCGGAGTGTTCGTGACTTTGTGTGGTGAACTGTTTGTTGAGGCACAAACTTGGGTGTCGGCCCCAACCCGACGTAAAAAAACACCACCGAGCAGCAGCAAAAACCACTTTCCTTTCCTTCCATTTATCTGTCCTCAAACCTGTATACATATATCGCGCATACACCGCACTTCATCTTCAACCACAAATGCCATTGTTAAATAGCCAGCGTATACCTCTGACAGCTCCCATTCCATACGATCCGAAGAAGAAACGGAAAGAAGTTTGGTACTTGCGTTTTACAAACGAAATATTCACAAGTTACGAGTATCCTTTTTCGCATCAATAATTAACAAAATGCTATTTCGCTATCTTACTTTTTCGTAATGCACACTCTTACACTAGAGATGACCCATTTGTCCATTCCCGCCATTCGCTCGACTCATTTCGTATTGTTCCTTAACTCACGTGCAAATTTTTTGTTCTACAGATCCTATATTAATCGTCTAATGTTCTATCTACAACCACAGTGGCAATGCGAACTTACAGGACGACAACATTTGACATACGAACAAGCACTCGAAAGTGAACGAGCCTACTGCTACAGAGCAGAATTTCAGTTTTGCGAACCACTTCGTAAACGTATCTTACGTCGATTGCAATTCCGTGAGTTATTATCGATCCCATGCAGCAGAAGAAATTTAACGCATGAATAGAAACTGTACGCCTTGATTCACTCGTTGAAGATATCTACACGTACTTCCGTTTCAACTTCGCTGTGGGTGAAATCGCTCATTGTATCCTAGGCGACCAAACGTAAGCCAAGTTCCCCGCAATTTTAGCCCTCGTTCCTTATATTACATGCAGTTACCTGGCTCGGATTATTGACATACTCCCGAATATGGAGAATGGAACATACCAAGCTCCTCCGGTCAAGAAGACCAAGCACAAGATCGCATCTATCGAGACATCATCCGATACGACTGAATCAGACGATGACGCTATTCCTCGACAACCAAACGGACGTTTGCGCTTCCCGGACGCGTTTCTTCACCCAACACCTACAACTTCTATGCAACATAATGATCAGGACTTGTTAATGGATGAGGAGGACAGAATACCAGATGAAACTAGCGATGCAGATATTCCTCAAGCACAGGTCGCACTTCGATACAGGGTGCAGCTGATAAATGAACAAGGAGAAGCAATCGAAAATTGCGTACGGATAGTAGAAGGCGATGAAATCAAGTAATTGCATGATCTTAATCTACTACATATGTTGAACTTACTTCTTTTTCAACCTATAGACGTGACAAACGCTCGTTCTGTCGACATGTCCTACAACAATTTATTCGAGAATGTGCTCACAAAGACAGTTATGTAGGCGCTCCCTGGATTGTTAAGGTAATAGAAAGAAAGAGAGAAAGCTAGGTTTAATCTGTTTCCGGTACAATGTTTAGATGAACATTGCTCGACAATACGGAATTGATAATACGTTACCACCGAATCTGCAGGAAGCCCAGGACCTTGCCTACGCCAAAACACGAAAGAGAAAAGCAAAAACAATAGATGAAAAGGAAGCGGAAAAACGTGCACGACGGGAGGAGACTCTTTTGCAAAAGGCGAAAATAAAAGAGGAAAAAGAGCGTCAGCGCGAAGCGAAACGCAAGCAGACAACCATCAAATACCCCATCGAAGATTTGGATTTACCGATATACAGAAAGGATCCAAACATGAATTGGCTGCTGGTAGACATGTCTTCAGAAAAGTGCCCTACTGATGATGTGCGTATTCCGTACCCGAGTGGAGGAAGGCCACCCAGACCAATACCTCATGATGACTGTACGATGCCTTATGATCTTTTTGATAAAATGCTGTCCATTTGGAGTTTCCTTGCGATTTTTTCAGAACCTTTACAGTTGACGCCTTTCAGCATAGACGAATTTCAACGTGCATTATTTCATACTTCTCATCAACCCAAGGCAACCATTATGATTGAAAGTAATGTGTGTCTGTTAAACGTAATCATCAACGAGCGAAGAGAGGATATTGCTAATGAAATTGCGAGCGGAAATGCGGTGGAAGATTATTTGGATGCACTTGAAGAAGATCCTGAGAGAAACGGTAAGATGCACACTGAGGATGATTCCAGCAGTGCATTATCACGACTGAGGCGGACAAAGGTGGAGCGTGGATGGCGAGATGCTGAGCAACTCAAAATCGGAGATAACTGGGATGCTAAGGACATATGTGCTGGTCATGATCGCAAAGGATGGGAAACAGCGTTAATCGGTTGCCTTAACGAAGTCGCCACACCTGAACTTATTCCTAACTTGGATCATATCTTACGACATCTTGTACCACGAAATAATTCAACTATTGCTGAACGAGAACGCCAATACCCGACATTGAATGTTAAATACAAGCTGGCGATCCTTGAGTTTCTTATAAATGTCGTGAATGAATCCACACTAATTAAGTAAGCTGGAGAAAAGCGTAAAAAAGGAAAAAGTAATTTTTTGCTCACTATAACTACATGTCATAAGGGAATATATGGAACAGTGCCAAGAGCAATTGACCGAGTTCAGACGCCAAAAGGTTGAGATCAACAAGGAAAGCAAAAGCTTGTACGTTATCTAGCCAGTTCGGAACATAGGTAAAATTGACATTTATTCTAGAGCGGCGCGTCGGATAGAGCTGGATCGACGAGATCGGGAAGAAAAACAAGATAAGGAGGAGAGCTCCGAGGAAGAGGAAGAAGAAGATACAGAAGAAAGCGCTTCAAGCGACGATTCAGACGAAGAATCGGACAATTCCGCAGAGAGTGATTCGTAAGCATCCATTTTTGGGAACGTCATGATGTTTACTGTTCTAGTTCAAGTCATCGATTAAAAGGTCATGAAAGAAGGCATTTGTCACGGCAGGAAAAATTGAAACAAAAGCAGAAGCAACGCGAAGAAATGGAGGCGATGCGTAAGAAAATGTATGAAAAACAACGGGAAGCTGTCAAAGCCAAAAATCAAGAAATGCGGCAAAAAGCAGAAGAACGGCGGAAGTTGGAGGAAGAAGAGAAGGCATTGCGGAAAAGGGTAATTCTTGGTTGAAGGAAAGGAAAGTATAGAGGTTCACGAGCTGGTAATAGGAAGAGCAGCTGGAAAAAGATATGAGGAAATACATGACACTGAGAGTTCGTCCGCTGGGCCGGGATAGATTCTACAATCGGTATTTTTACCTGGATAACATTGGTACCTCTGATACATATGGTACCGGCCGCCTCTATGTTCAGAGTCCTAGTGATGTAGATATCTTGATGCTTATGGAGCGCGAACAGGTGGAAGAGCCAGAGCATCCATGGGACGGGGATGGTGACCAACAGTTCATTCTCGAGTTGATGAAAGCTCAGGGTCTTACAGAAGAATGTGAATGGTTATCGCAACGGATGGAAGATTTAAGGAACGACCCGTCTGAACCTTACAAAGGATGGTGGAAGTGTTACTTGGAACCTGAAGAGGTAACACCTACTATTCCTCATAGTGCGGATGGTTTTAATATCCGCTTTGTTCCTCATAGATACAAGAATTACTGCTTTGGCTGAATCCCAAAGGTTCCAGGGAATACAAGTTACGGAATGAATTAACGAAGCAACATCATAATATTGAAGAATCCATGAAAAAACGGGCACAGGTAGATTGATTCATTACTTTAATAGAGTGCATTTGTTTTGATGCGATAGCCCCACATTCATCTTAGGCATTATCCAAACTAGAAACTCCATCAAAACGAGGTAAAGGGAAACATTAAGGAAGTGTAACGACAGGTTTCCTTTTATTTCCTCTCCTTCCTTTTTTCTTTACATCTTTACCTGGTAATAAACGTCGACTACTTTACGCAAAGAAGCGTTATCAGAGGCCGCAATCTGTGGAGGATTCCAGCTGGTATCGCTAGAAGGAAGCCATGGCTGAGATAATCTGCCGTCCATACTATCTTCACTTTCAAGGGTTTGTTCCATTTGATCAGCTTGACCTCGAGAATAGTAGAGCGGTGCACAATGACCCAGAACAACATCTTCAGTGATCAAAATATGACGTACAGAAGACGACGGCGTCTCATACATAGGATCCAACAGCAAATTTTCCTTTGGTAGATCAATGTGTGTAAGCCTACATTTTCTTATAAGCTAACGATTACTTGCCATGATACGCCGCAGACCTCGTGCCCCCGACTGCTTGCTGATAGCTTGTCGAGCCACGGCACGCAAGGCCTTTTTAGTGAACTTGATAGATACCTTAGCAGAAACAAAAGGATAAAGTGTTTGGTTGAAAGAGACACAATAGGGCAGAAAAGACAAAGTAAATTTACCTGATTCAAAGCAAATAGACCTTCGTACTGTTTCACTAACGAATTCTTGGGTTCTGTAAGAACCCGGACGAGGTCTTCTTCCGAAAGCGAATTTACACTGGCCAGTACAGGAAGACGACCAACAAATTCGGGTATCAGTCCGTACTTGATCAAATCATACGATTCCACATGATCCAACCAATTCGTTGATTCTATTGAATGCTCGTTCTCGGGCTCTCGCAAGTCAGCAGCGAATCCTATTGACTATTCAAATAATAACAATGATTACTTCCTGTTCTTATATTCTTTCTTATTTTTGCGTACCCCTTTTGCTAACCGGTCCCTGACAATCTTTTCAAGTCCCACAAATGCGCCACTAAGAATAAATAAAATATTGGATGTGTCGACGGCATATCCTTCGCCATGCGGGACCTTGGCTATCGGAAGACCAATAAATGCATTATTGTTTGCGCTCTTTCGTGATGTATTGGAGGAAGAGGAGGAGGAGGAAGTCACCGGCATACCCTTATCGGCCACATTCACCACTGTACCCTCGAGCATCCGCAGCAACGCTTGCTGGACTCCTTCGCCGCCCACATCTTTGGACGTCACAGGATCCGATCGACGAGCAATCTTGTCAATCTCGTCAATGAATACGATTCCGGTTTCCGCCTTGGCTACATCATAACTGCAACTCTACAGCATACCGTCAAAGGACCTCATGTCAGCTGTACTCAGTCGGAACCAGCTCTTCTATTTCTTGATTTAGTGTATATCTACCTGCAGGAGTCGTTGGATCACCAACTCAACATCCTCTCCCACATAGCCAGCCTGTGTAAATGGAGTAGCATCCGACATAGAAAAGGGAACCTGCAGGATATCTGCCAGTGTTTTGGCGAGTAACGTCTTTCCTAGAGATTCTTTGAGTTCTCTTTTCGTTGATTTCCCCTAATTGTCTTATACCACAGCCTGTTGGTCCGACCAAGAGCACATTGCTTTTATCCAATAAAGTCTGGTCCTTCAACATTGCCGGGGCTTTCTCTATGGGACTATCTTCATGGTGAGGATAGTTTAGCCAACTTGGCTCCAGTGATGGGGTTTGGGGCTCATCTTCAGAAGTTTATAAGTAACGCAGCCTGAAGATTTGGCTAGTACCTGAACTGTAGTCTGCTGCTATCAGCCCTTCGGGTTGTTGCGCTACTACTAGGTCCTTTGAGGGTGTCTCCTCACGATGGAGGAGGTTGTTTTGGATACGTGCATAATGATTGTATACAGACACGGATAATATTTTTTTGGCACGCTCTTGACCTATGACATGTTCATCCAGTATACGTGCAATCTAACACATAAAGAAAGAACATCAGCGCTTGCTGCAAGTGCCGATACTATATTAGAATACTGTGCTGTTCGTGGAGTAAGAGAATGGGCAATGCTGTAATGTCTAATGGTATGTACACGGTTTATAACGAAATAAGAACGAGAGAATAACAACATGAGTCTTTCAATAAAAGCTACACTCTTCTCTGTTGGCGTCTTTTTTCTAAAAATGAGAGAAAACGGACTGTTCTTTCTGCATAAAGTTTCACCCCACAGTTGAACGCACATAGAACAGATTGTATGCAGCCCGGGTCTAAAAGAAAGCATGCAGGATCAGGAACTACTCGTACAGAGTATACACACGTTGAGCACTTACCAATACTTTGTTCTCTTCGCACACTGAAAATCGGGTATCATCAAAGTTATGCCATTCATTACGATAGCCGTTACGAACGCAAGCGGTGTCTAGAAAGAAAACTCAGCTTACAAGTTGGGCATAAATGCATTCTACATACAATGTCCACCGGTTAAAGAACCATAGTGATTCTAAGCCAAACAAGATCAGTCAGCTTTGTTACAAATAGTAAAGATGATGTCAAGGCCACTTACAGAGACACCGTATAGGTCATAATTAAGGGATGGTTTCTCTACCAAGTTGTCGGGAGAAAACATTGTGCTTGGGACATAGCCAGACAAATCCAGTCCCCTATTTGCCACAAGTTGGAAAAGAAGGTTCGTGAAGGCTCTCGCTTATTACCTGATAGGTGCATCAACAATTGTATCCAACTTGTCACGGAACGGTCCATCAAATGAAAATCGTTTTAAATGGATCAAAAGAACGTCAGGTAGTCTTGATAACGTAAGGCTTTTGCTGCTTCGTCGGAGCGTTTTGCATCGAGGGCAATACCTGTAAAAAAGTTTAAGCTAATTTTAGTCACACGGCAGCATAACACCACTTCAAATATTTACCATGCATCGTCATTTTCCAAGACTTCCTCCTTCACAAAATAATCAAGACATTGATAAAGCGAAACTTTGGGTGGTCCTGTGCGACCTGCAGGAATCGGGAGCGAGAGTGACATAAATGTGTTATAGGTTGTGGATGTCTGCAATAGAAGACGATTAGACCAAATGCATCTCTTCGCCCATACATGTTATATTCACCTTATGGCATGTCAAACAAGTTAACCGGCTTTTGTATTGGCCCTGTAGCAAACTAACAACAATACTTGTGTTCCTCGCCAGGTACTTTTCCCACGCAATCCCGCTTGCATGCCAGTCTGGTAATTGCTCAAACTTTTCCTCTTCATCCGGGTCTTCTGGAAGCGGAGGTGGTCGTTTGACTACCAAATTCACATCTTCATGCAACCCGTCCAATAAGAAAGTCAAGAATTCTTGAGAATCCTGTTGCTCTGTCCCTGAAAATTGAGGAGCGAAGCGTACAAGTGCTTCCTACATTGGCATATATGAATGATTCGCTATTCTGCCCAAATTTTCAAACTTACACGAAATGCAACTGGAGAAATGAAATTGTAATTCTCGCTCCACATGACTCGTAAAAGATCCGCAAATCCTTCTGCTAACACTCCGCCAGTTCCCAACGGATTATCCCGGTTAATGTGCTGCTTGAATGTGCCCGCTAATCGGGAGAACATTAAGTAAATACGAAACAAAAGATGCATCCTACACTTACAGATAAAGTAACGAGCTAGCGGAATAGTCCCACTTAAGCACTGAATAATTGAATTCATGAAACATGTGTTGCCCAAGTTCTTGAGACCTGTTGTTCCAATCATGACAGCTCCAAGCTGAGAGAAGGAACTGTCCGACACAGGTGCTAATCGACCATCCCGAGGGCCTGATGAAACCGCTGAACTTGGTGTAGTCAGCCCTGGAGGTTTGGCGGGTACCGGAGGTCTCTGCGGAGGAACCTGTGGCGGGAGAGGTAGAGGGCGCGTGGGTTTGGCAGGCACAGGAGGCACATCATAAAGATTGGTAGATGTCGCCGTAAATCCATGGAACGGGTTATCGATAAAAGTGTTTCGTCGGTGAAGCCCTCCACCGAACTTCTCCGAAGCGTTTGGTTGGATATCTGGGTATTTTTTGGATATAGCAGCTTCGATAGTGTTTGTTGGATAGAAGGGTTCAGGCACAGGCATACTCATATGACCAGTAACAGGTATCGGTGGTGTTGTTGAAGCTGGTGGTGTTAGTGAATGGGCGAAAATGCCTTGCAATGCAGGACGATGCTCGTTTGGCTGACTCATCGATTGCATATCATGTTCATCTCTCTTGTGATTAAACTATCATAGATTAGTCAGCCCCTAATTGCTGATTCTACTTGTTAGATCTTACATAGTCATAGAGAGTATGGTGGACTACCACCGGTTTCAAGTCACTAAAATGAGCGCCTTTACCGACAACATCACGTAACCAATGCCGGACTCCATGATCCTTCCTTTTCTCATCCTTTCTTGGTTTGCTATCATTGTCTGGTGTAAACTGGTATATGCCTCGGTCACCAATAGCAGCCTTCCATGCATCGAAACCACCAGCCAACATCATAGGTATCCTGACCAAACTTTTCGAGAATTCGAGTTCATAGATTGCAGCCTTCAAATTCCTCAGAGGCTCATTCGCATGTTGGATATCCTGAGAGTCTTGATCGTAATAAACAACAATATCACATTGATGGCGTCTAGAGAAAAGTTGTTGTTCTGTGTCGGGATTCAGAACTAAAGATTCTTGTATCTTGTGGGAAGATACACTTTGCATTTCGGTGAGTCCCAGTTAATGGTATGATAGAAAATACAGAAACACTCACTCTCGCCGTAAAACAAGAGGTTCAATCTGAACCACCCATTTATGCTTTATACATCCGTGATTAAACATTTCTCGAGGTCGCACGTCAAGCAACAGTACGCTGGGTGGATTTTTCTTCGTAGTGATCCATTTGGCTAATTCTACAGGCTGCACTACCATAGTTGATGGGAAGATATTGTTCGTCAACGATGGGAAATCTTGATGCGCAGGAGACAGCTCTGCGGAACGAGGTGAAGGCAGTTCAGGTGCAGGTGTTGTAATCACAGGGTGAGGTTCCGGCATGTTCATTTTCTTAAACGGCAATTGATGCGTAGGTACGGACGGGAGATCATCTAATGACAGGTCACTCAACGTTTTCCCTGAGACACTGCTTGGAGATTCCGAGGGAGAACTAGCATTCGATACAGGAGGCAAAGCCGGGTATTTTTCCATCACACGTCGCAAGTCATCATCTTCTACTGGCTTACTAAAACGCAGTTCCAGTTTTCGGCCAACGTCTTCCAAGATAGTTAATATCTCGTCGTTCGTTCGCTGTAAAAAACTTCCATCAACTTTTACGTTTTCCCTAACCCAGCGTTTTTTACCTTTTTTAGCTGTAAGTAAAGATTATCCTTTCTCGCTTCATTGTAGGCAGGATGCCTCTTTATGATCTCTACCATAATGCTACCCTCTCTTGTGAGTCGGCCAGAACACTCAAGATGTAGTCTTCGATTTACCTGCAACCTTTCAAATAGAAAACGTAGGCGTCTTCAAGTGATTCATTTCGTAGAGCCCAATCGCCCTATTAAGACAACAGCATTAGCAGGAACTATCGCAAGCCAAGCAATTTCGTTATTCTACCTGTGCATACAATTTACTGACGGAGCTAATCCAGCTCTTAACAGCATATTTTGTGGTATCGTTCTTGTCCACGGCCGCTCGTTGATGCAGTTCAGCGAGGGAAGTGGCCGACGGCATTGGTCCAGACGCAGGAAAACTCATTGACAAGTAGCGTTCGGCCGAACCAAGCTTTCAGCGAAAAAAAGGGTAGGAAGTCGGGTTTAAAAAAGGCAGATAGTGTAACATCCGGAACTGGATTTTTGGCCTTTTCCCTCTTGCCCTACCCGCTGAAATTCCGCTCGATACCTTCTCATTTTGCGCAGCAAATACAAACCATGTCGCTGAGAAAAAGTTCGAGAATTGCAAGTCTGTCTAAAACAATATACTATGGACGCCGTCCATTATCAACAGGAACAAAGTAAATAACAACTTTTCGGTAGCAAACAACACTAACAACTAGAAATTACAGAACAATTACGAAAAAGAAGACGCAGTCGATCAAAATTGTAGGTCATTCGGTAACAACTATGAATTACTGAACTGAATCGTTACAGGTGAAGTCTAAAACTGCAAGAGCAGTAGTAACTACAGAGACAGTATGTTATGACAAAAGTTCGTCCTCTTAGTCTCGACGTTAATTTGGTAGCAACAGAAAGAGATCGTCGAGACTTCACTGGCAGGCGAAGTAGCACAAGCAATGCCGCTCACTGTGATATCCAGATCTTATAATTTTAATGATGCAGCAGCCCATTTGAGGAAAGTGGACCCGAAACTCGCCGCTGTAATGACCGAGGAATCATTTCGCGAGTTCCAGGAACGCATTGCTCGTGCGGACAGTGGCAACGCGTTTAGGTGAAGATACCCTAAATCAGAGGAAAAAGCACCAAATAACTTATGTATCCTACATTCTCCAGAGCTTTGGCCCGGTCCATTATCTACCAGCAAATTCATGGAAAGGCGGCTTTGTCTATTTACACGCGCTTTATCAAACTATTCGATTCACCAATCCCGGTTCCGGATCTTGCCAAGACAGAGTTCGTCTGGTTTCCATCACCTGAAGAAGTCTTAAGTAAGACCTTGGATGAATTACGATCCGTAGGTCTTTCGGCTCGCAAGGTAGCTAAAACAGAATCTGCTACACATCTGCAATTGAGATATATTAAGAAATGCGTTTCATAGGCCTCCTACATCCAGGATCTCGCGCAAAAGTTTGCAGATAAAGTAATTGTGCCAGAACAGCTAGATAGTATGTCAGATGAAGAGATTTCGAAGTTACTGTGTACAGTCAAAGGGATTGGCCAGGTATAGCAACATGGAGAAACTAGCTATTTTTATGAGCTAAACACGTTTTCCATAGTGGACGGTCGATATGTTCTTAATGTTTAATGTAGGTGATTAGGGACTGAATTATACGTTGTTTAATTAGATCTACAGCTGTGCCATCCCGATGTGCTACCGGTGACTGATCTTGGTAATGGGATTATCGGGTGTACCAAAGTCTAGACCATGTCCTCATGTACTCTTTTACTACTACAGGCATCCGTAAAGGCATGGCAGTTCATTTTGGATTATCAACGAAGAAAAATACGCTTCCTTCCCCTGAAGAAATGCGGAAATTGTCAGAGATATGGCAGGGATGCAGCCTTTCGATCTTCTGAACAAAAGCAATTAATATAAAGCTATATTAGCCTTACCGAACTGTCGCCTCTTGGTACATGTGGCGTGTACAAGATATGGAAATTTAGAAAAAAAAGTAGAATGATATATTATGATTGCAATGCGTAATTTTCTTTTATCTCCTTATTATGAATTTTTTTGCCATTTAATGCAGTTGAAATGCATAACGTGTCATGATATCCAATCGTTCGGATGAGAAATAAAGTGTCAGCAGTACAAAGCGGTTGGCCATTTGAGGATCATCAGCAATCAAATCCATAAATCTGTCAGCCGAAAGCTTCCAAATAACGGAGTCTTGCTCAACCATAAGAGATCGGCTCCGCTTAGCATTGGATGTGAAGAGACCCAGCTCCCCTACAACTGTGCCGGGAAGGATCGTTTCCACTGTAACTTCATCGTGATTGACATGCATTAGGCTCCTTAGCGAACCATGTTCCAGTAATAACAGATAATCGCAAGGATCTCCTTCGCGCCAAAGAGTCTTGCCGCGTGTAACGGGCTCACGTTCAAAATATGATCCTAACCTGTGGAAAAATTCGACAGGACATGGCCGTTCTGCCAAGTCACCTAGTGCTTGAACTAACAGCTGTGTAGGCTGCGACATGTTAGCATGGATCTGGGAAGTATGTGTATCTATTCCACCGTTATCAGTATTGCCGCTCTTTTTGCTTTTGTATTTCGCCTTCCTACCAATGACCGAATTTTGGACCGCGTTCGAAAGCATTGTATGACGAGGGGAACCGTTGAATGGCAGAGTATCGGTTCTTTGTCCTCCATTTCCAGTTTCCACAGGATCTTACAACAGGTAAAGTTAGTGACATCGCATATATGCCATTCATATCCCTACAAGGTAAACGTTGTAACGGGCGTCTGGCGAAGTAAGACTGTAGTAGCACGTTCTCGCACCATTCTAAAGCTTCGTTGAGGTATTCGAAACACTTGAGATCGCTGTCTTCGTCTTTGTGGTAGTCGTCAACCCACATGCCAGCTTTGACAAGCGCTCTCTCTTGGTCCGACTGTCTCGCAACGTTACAAATGATCATAAACACCTGTCGTGAGCGCAACAGACGCCGAATTCGCACAAATGCTTCAGCTGCACTGAAGTCTAGCCCTTGAACAAGTTGCAGATCAAGCACGAGAAACCGGATAGGACTTTGATCCCAAGCACGCTCATCCAACATATCCCGAATGGCACGCTCCACCTGATTAATCGTGCCAAAAAATAAGTAGCCCTGGAGCTTAATCACCTGGATTTGCTTGCCGACGTGGTTAAGGAACTTTTGCTGTCTGTACAAACGACGGACAGTAGAGCGCAATAGCTGACCAGTATGTGTAGCTCGGATAGCCTGACTTCTTCTGGCATTCTGGACGACGAAAAAGACACAAGCAAGCATAATACCGACAAGAATTCCTTCGACGAAGCCGAGGGTGGCCATACAGGCCACGATCACACAAATAGTGATATACTCCAAATAGTGAACGCTGTGCCACGTATCAATCAGGGCTTCCTTGAGTAGATCCAGACCGAGATGGAAGATAAGACTGCCCACGACCATTACAGGAATATAGCCAACAATCCAAGGACCCACCATCCAGAGGATGGCTGTGGCACCTGCCAGCATAAGACCAGCCAATCGGCTGTCACCACCTGTGCGGATAAACAGTAAACTGTTGGTATACACCAGATAATCTAAAAACCTCATGATAAGCAACATATAGATTATCATGTAATCAAGATTTTACTTTGAACTGCTCCAAAACAGCCCGATAACGCATTGGATACGCCATGCGCTACAAGCTCTCGATTTACATCCACATCATCTTTGTTTGTGGATACACCCAAGGCAGGAACATTAATAGGCACATGCAGTACACCTGGTAGAAAAGATTAGACATGCTGGCGATAGCCAAAGTGTAACCCACCAAAAAATGTTAGTGCCAGCATGGCAGGCAGCGTCTGGGCTACTGCACGCCAATCTACTTCGGTAAAGTCATAATACGTGTAGAAATGCCAGAATGGAAGATCACTCTCGACAAGAGGGAAGATCCAACCGGCATCACGTACTTGATTGATATCAAGGCCAGCAATGGCAATAACAATAAAGAAAACCACAGGCAACACCAGAAAGAACAGAGGAACTACCAGAGGACTGGTAATTCGATGTTGGATGATACGAAGTAAAATCGCCATCCCTAGGGCGCTAGACCACAAGGCAAATGTATGCGTATCAAGGAATATTTTCTTAAACATTGGTATAGTGTATGTCAGATTTTCATCCAGACGACCTGAGACTTCAATCCCCGTAGCGACCAAGAACCAGCCGACGCCACCAATGGTACCAACCAAGATATGGCGGGGAAAGAAGCCTATCAGGGATCCCAACCGGAGTGCACCCAGCAAAAAGAAGGCCAAGCCTGTCATTATACTACTGATTGCAAAGGCAACTACAGTAGAGGAAATAACCCGTTGTGGTTGGTCTTCGCCTACTGTCTGGACGATTTGCTCCGCCCTAGATAGCTGTGTTTGTCAAATGGTCTCACCGCACCCAAGCTTTTCTTCCTTACATGATGTGAAGAAATGGAACAACTTAAGAATATTCCAAATGGAGGAGAGGAAAGGGATCGTGATAGGTTAGATGCTGTTGGCACCAAACCGGCTTTTAGTTTATCATTGTCTTACCTTCTATCATCATACTAAGGTATTCCATCATAAATCGTGAAGATGACATCAACTTTTTTTATGTGCGCTTACCTTCCATTACCACCATCAAATGCACTTCCACCGCATGAATATACAATCTGTGCAACAATGCAGCTACATCCCAATGTGCCCGTGTTACAACTAATGGGCGTTCTATCTGTCGGTCTGCGACTTTACCTTACGAAAAACATTGAAATGCCATCAGGCCCAAATGAGGCAAAGATAGGATTGTTTAGAGGAAACGTGATCATTCCTATGGATAAGGTTTAATCTTTGATTATCTTGATGAGTCAATGTTTACTTACCATAGGAGATTGCATCCAATAAATTGAGAAGCAGTCCGAGGATTACTGCAGGGATGCATTCGATAGGTCTTTTGATGATAGCGATCCAATTGCATTTCTTGTTCTGGCAGAGGGATTGCAAGAAAGAAAGTGGATGCTTATCACCAACAGATTTGATACTAGAGCGGTGGTGGGTATCTACACGTTCCAGGCGACCATTTTCAGCGGTATCAACGGAGATGGATTGATATTCCGCGGGTACAGATAGGTTTTGTTCCGGGTGTTTCAGTAATGGTTGTTGTTCGTCGGGTTGTTGTTGTTCAGCGGCATTTTGTTGGTTGATCAGAAGAGAGAGACCACTGATTGGATTGAGTGTGGCAGGAAGAGAGGGTTTTGTAGTACTTGTTGTTGCAGGGCTTATCGTCATTTTGGTATCATTGTCTCGTTCAGATTTATCAGGCTCATTCATATACAGATCACCCAACGCCAATGATTGGGCACGAATTGATTCAATAGAGGCTGAGTATCGCGGACTAGTAGCTATGCGAACAACCAAGAAAAGAGACCCAAGACAGAAAGAAAGAGGAAGTTTAGAAGAGCAACATGTTATTTAAACTTTCCACGCTTGAGAATATAACTTACATGTTTCATAATGGATATGTGAAGAATAGTATGACCTAGACGGGAGATCTTGGGTTGGTTGGGGCGATCTTGCAATGTCGCGAGGTAATGACCTTGCGTTATCGCTTGTGGGAGGGCCTGTCGAACCCAAGTTTTCCATTGTGATAGAGGGATAAAGTCAAGAAGGCTGAAAAGAAGCGTGCCACTTATAAAGAAGAGAAAGAATAAGAAGAAGCGAAGCTTTGATTTCGAGCGCAGAAACAGAGTTTGGCAGAAACGGAACGATTAGATTGAGACGCCGCTCAACTCGGTCCTCTGTTTTTGATATCTACCCCGAAAGAAAAAAACTTAGACGTACACACATACACAGAGTGCCCCAGGGTCATGACCCAGAATACTATAACTAAATATACTGTTTTGAGAAATAAGAAACATTCCGATAAAGCAATGATACTGTTGAAACGCATTGCATCCCAGGTATGGCTTTAAACTAAACGTCATTGGAGGCGCCATGTCGAGCATCCCTGAAATTAGATCATGCCGATCATGCGGAAACGAGGGTGGAAGGTTGTTGAGCTGTGTGAATTCTATCCAGACAACCCGTGTCTATTGGGTAATATAGGCATACCGGAATTGTTTATTGTTTTGCTGATACAAAAAAATGACACACAAAAGGGCTGAATATCAACCGAGGTTTGAAAATTAAGCTAAGGCTCAGACCTTCCTATGATGACAGCTCATTTCTGGATTATAACGATCTTTTGGGGACAATGTTGCATGAGTAAGTTTCGTCGCAAAAAAAATTTTCTCGTACACAAAAATCAAAAAGAGATAACCAAAAACATAAGGCTAGTGCATATCGGTAAAACGCCGGTGAATGGAAAGAATCGGCTCATGCTGAGATGTTTCCTTTCTTAGTCAGAGGGCCACACGATGCCGCGTTTTACAAACTATTAGATGAACTCAACAATGAACTGGATCAATTGATCTCCGATGGTTATTCTGGCGAAGGCTTCTATTCAAAAGGACACACTCTTGGTCAAGTCAGTATCCCCATGCATGAAGCAAAGAGACGTGCTGCACTAGCAGCCGAGAAGCGAAGACAAACCCAAAGTCTGATGACAAAAGGCGGGATCCGTTTGGGCGGGGGAAATAATTTATCAGCTACTACAGATGCAAATATGTCACCCCGGGAAAGAATTGCACAAGCTGCTGAACGACGCTTGCGAGATCAGAAATGGTGCGGCAGCTTAGAAGAAACCGATATCGACAATATACCCACTAACATGAAACGACAACAACTGCCATCAGAGATTGACAGTGAGCCGCGGAAAAAGCAACGACCAGAGATCATTGATCTGACCACCGATGAAAAGGTTACACCGGGCTGGGTATGTACGACGTGTACCTACGAAAACTCGGAGTCTGTGCTTGTTTGTGCAATGTGTCTTGGGAACTGATAGAATGTACCTTGCCATTAACGTCTCTTCTATTATTTCTATGCTTGCTTGCTCAATAAGCAAATACAATAAGGTATTTACATGTAGCACTTTGTCAAAGGGAAGAACAGACTCAACGTACTCACATCATTATTATGAACTTTGATTAGAACCCAGCTGTGTTGTGTTGGGTGATAGCTTGAACAAGTCAGGACAAAGTTGGTTGCAGACCAGTAAATCTAATCTGCCTTAAATTGCGTGCTTGCAGTCAAAATACATCACGAGAATTTCTTCTGATCGAATGCTTTTGTTAAACTAAAGGTTCGTGCTAAACAGTTTTGTCTTCGTTATTCAAAAAGAAACCAATTCATATCATGCATCAGCCGCTTTTACGATTGAATAGTGAAAATCCCATGCAATATACTGACATCTGTTATGTTCCTAATCATTAGGAAAATAATGGTGTATGCGTTAATATATCTGTTAAGACATGATTCGGGTCTTTGCTCTGTTGCGTCATATATGTTTCAGTGTCGATTCTAAGGTTCACGAACCGAGACCAGTAAGACGTCGTACTAAAACATTGTACACCAAGAGTCCAGCCGAGCCAAGTCGAATTTAATAAATCGATTGTTAATTGCAACACAGGCATACATACTTCGTTACAGAATCGTTTTGATATCCAAAACATTGGGCACTTCAACGCATGGTTTGTCATAGTTCGAACGCCAGATCACACCGAAAGAGCACGCACAGGTGTAAAAAGAGTATCGTTTGGTTATTATATTTATACACATACGAAAAAATACAGTACGAAACTGCTTCTCTCTATTTTCGAGTGTATGAACAACCATGCCCATATACATATAAAAACTGTTGGTAAGCTTGAAAAAGAAATACATCTAAAATTTGTTGTTTTTATCCAACCCGATTTGACAGACGTATTTTTTCGAGAGAGATCAAAAAGAAAACGGATATGAGAAGGAAATGCAGTATTTTGAAAGTTTTATTTGCGCCAGCAAACATGATAACTTTCCAGGGACGCAAAACTTAATTCAGAGTAGCGCGAAATGTAGGTCTCAACTTATTGACGATAAAGGCGTGAGTGCTGCGTTTATCCAAAATGTCCACTCTAGCTCGGTCTCAGAGAAAGAGAAAAGAAGAAAACCCTGGTAAGCGTAGTGAAAAAAAAGGAAAAAGCAAACGAAGACGACACTATGAGTTGCGATAGGGGAGAAAAGAGAGAGAATGGGAAGCGAAAGGGAAACATGTAGGGGGGAAAGGATCAGTTCACAGAGAGATATGTCAGGCGGAAGAAATAGCGGGGGAGGGAAGTTCCAAGCAAAGCAATAAGTTGCTGGTGTTTGTTGGAGTTAGTGGAGGTCTGGTGATAAACTGCTCAGACAATTGACAGAGGAAATCAATGGTGGAGAGGACAGTACAAAGCTTAGGCCAGGCGGTCCGCTAATAGTCAAGTTGGCGTGCGTGTCGAGGACGGGCAGTTGAAAGGCGATTGAGAACCTAAAAGATTGGGTCCACGATGACTACAGGGACTGCAAGTTGGTGATCAGCGCGCAGGCAGTAGATCGCATGCTGCCGGCGGCGCGAAACGTAATTCAAAGATTATCAATTGTTCAGTAAGAAAAGGAGTACTATTTAATAAGTGGACTGGAGATTGTGCTGCAAATTACCCGAGTAATATCGTTTCTTACTTAATGTCGGAAAACCGTTTCCATTCATATCGTCCCCATATACACAGGCCTTGCTAAATAGCTGTATAGTTTGGTTTATTATATTGCACTCAAGACATGCGCAACGTGAAATTAGTTCTATTTATGCCTGATGCTTTTCGACCAGTTATATTTACAGGAAATCCCTCACAAGTAAGGGCTTTCTCACCGCATTGGAAAAACCTTCATGGTATCGGTACGACACACGGACAGACCTTTTAACTCCTAAACACGTTATCAGTGATGCAATAGAACGTGCCAAATGCCAAACTACCTTCGTTCTCTTGCATGACCTCGTCAGTACCCTTTCGTACAATGGGTCGACCAAAGAAATCCTATAAATTCAATCAGCCTGAGTTCAAAGATGCTACCTTGTACCTTCTCGGTTGCTTCTACTTTCATGAGTTTCTCCATGATATTACTACAACAAAGTTAGATGACTTCTAAAGCCTTAGTATCATGAGATCCAGTTACTTTTGAGTCGATGCGTTCATTCTTGTTCGAGAGCTTTCAGTACTAGGACGCGAGTCCATCGTCTCTTCGCGTCGTCGCAAGAGTTCGGTCTCAATCTGGTTTTGATCCATGAGTAAACTAGTGCTGTCGTAAAATACACGATCATGCTAACCTCTTGTGAAAGCAACTGCCGTATGACATATCTATGCGGCAAGCAATTGTTCGTGCCTTGCTCATACTCAAGAAGTTGTTCAATAGGTCTACCGTTCAATAAGTATATATTGCAAGTTTAAGTAGTTGATGCGTACGGATCAAGATGGTAAGCAAATTGATCTGCAGTTGTTTTCTCCTGGACGAAGTTTAACCCGAATTCGATCATCACATCGACAAGCCTTGATAATACTTCCTTTTCTTCAGGTTTGAGCAATTGCTTATTAACCTATACAGATATTAATATGCAAGCAAGATGCCGCTTGTCTTTGATCATCTTTTTACCGGACGCAGTTCCGGAGAAAGAATGCCAATTAATCTGGGCATTAGCTCTGTCACGACAATAATTCTATCAAAGAATCTTCGCCGAACCGGGTGGACACCTGCTAAGAATAAGTCCGCAACACCTTGGAGACCTTTTTTCTTGGTATAGTTCTGACAAATTCTGTTATTATACATCATATGCTGACGAAGACTATACCGTATAGTCCACACGTGGATATTCAACGCGACGCTCCTGGCAAGTCGAACCTGCGAAAAACCGATGGAAATTGACAGCAGGGTAGGGCAAATACCCGTACATGCCGTTTTCATGCAGTTGATTCGCTCTGTGATTAACGTGGTCATAAAAATCAAGCCATTCACTCATTTGAACGCATTTTTGCATTCCAACGTCATGAAATCTCATGTGTATATATGACTCGAAACAGCCTAATAACAATCAATCAGTATCGTGTTATAACGGAAGGGATTATAGGTATAAATATCAACCTTGCATAATGCGCTCGACTTCCCCGTTATGCATCACCGATCGTGTCAACCGTCCCAGATACCCTTCGTTATCTGATACCAGAGTCAAAGTCTAGTCTTTGTTTGCAAATGTAATTACCGGCGTCTTTCAATGCAGAGCTCTTTTTCCGTGCGTTTGGTGCGTTGAAAATTTCTTCCCAAATGGTGAATAACGATTTGGCCGCATCTTTCTGGTTAAGGCCAGCTTGATTAAGTGTGCTTTCCGTAACAATTGAACCTTTCCCTTGGATAAACTTTAACTAGTGTGAGAGCAGTTCTGCTAAGTATATCTTGCGTAATTTACCTGTAACGTATTTAGACAGCTTCGAATATCCCCATTCATAGTTTCGCTTAATGCGCTAAGTGTCTTTAGATCGCTACGCAGACCTTCATTTTCGCAGACTTCTTGCAGTCTTTTTGCCACCGTTAGCATAGGAATCGGTCGAAAAGTTACACAATGCGCAATGGCTCTAAGCGGACGTAATGCAGGTACATAACTAAAAAAAAAAAATAGCTCAGCAGTGAAATTAAGCAGTATGTTTCCCTAGCGTCACTTTACAGGTCATTGCATATGCAGATAATTGGACGAAGAAGAGGGGTTTGCAATTTAGATTTGCCTTGATATTGCATTAATAACTTCTATATAGTTTAAGATCACAAATTCTTACCTTTGCGCTTGTCAGCAGTATTATCATCTATATCTGCAGATGCTAGTTGCACTAGCTTTTGTATAAAACTCTAACATATCTAGTCAGTACCATGACAATTTAGAAACTGATCAACGGGTATTACATCCGATCCTCCAGCACTGCTCACACCATCGATTTCATCGATAATAAGCATGTTCGGTCGCTGCTCCATCGACATTAAACGTGGTCTATCGCTGCTCCCGGATAAATCTTTTTCTGTGAAAATTGCCTGCATCTCTAATGCAGATTTAATCTTTGATTGCACGGCACTACCAGTACGATCATCGCTATACACCATAGAAATTCAGTGAGTAAACTTTTCGCATCCTTAGCTTCATATGTGTACCTTGCGTTTATTTCGATTGTATTGTACCCAGCGTGTTTCGCTACTACATGTGCCAAAGTAGTTTTACCAAATCCAGGAGGACCAGATATCAAAAGAATCTATCATATTTTTTTCGGTTAAATCATCCTTTGCAAACTAACAAATGTATGTACCTTTTGTTCCGGGCGCAATAGGGGATCTTTTGCCTAAGGATTATGCTGTTTAGCCTGTCGTTCTCTCGGTACGTCATAGAAAGCCTACTTTATTTGGTCGATTCTCATCTTTGCCGTAGTTGGGTTTGCTCCCAAAAGTGGATTTGTATTGACGAAAAGCCTTTTCTCGTTGTGATTCCTGAGGTGGTAACTTTCCGAATACGCAGTAATCCCATTGTTTTACCCATTTCAAAACGTCACGATTAACACGCTGACAGTCCCACATTAGGATCACTCCACCTTTGCTAACACAATTGTGAGCCTACCTGATCACCTAGAAGATCCACAAACGATTTTGGCCTGTACTTATCCACCCATAACTGATTTTCTTCGCGTACACAATGTTTTGCCTTCTTAGTTTTACTCTTCTTTGCATGTATTTTATCAAACTCTTCCTTCTGGATTGCCATTTTCATTGCCTCGTCGTTTTCTTTGATATCATTCAGCATTTTCCAGATAGGCTTACTCAGTAACCCTGAAGATTTCGTGATGTTTCTGACTATTTCATCCGGCTTCGCTCTGTTTCTCGTTGAAGCTAACTTGGGCACGTATAAGGTCTTCCCGGTACGAGGACAAACCATCTTCGCAAAGCTACCAGAGGGAGGTGGTCTGCTATACTTTAGCTGTTTTTCAGGCATTCTACTGGATGTACTAGCATATATGGCATCTTCCTGGAACTTTCTGTGTGAATCGGACGAGCGAACTGTTGACTCGTTTGCATTTGAAGGTGGAAGAAAAAGTTCGTCACCGTCAATGTCCATGTCGTCTGGTAAAGCCGACAATGCAGGAGGTGAATCGTCATATGCGAGTTCGCTTACTTCGATATCATTCACGTTCAATGCGCTTGATAAATCGTTAAGTGCAGCATTCTGAATAGGTTTAAAAGCAGGTTGTGCACGATTGGAAATGCCCCTGGGAGGATCGAGTCGACCTTGTGTAAAGTTAAACCGTGATTTTTTTAGAGCTGTGCTGCGTTATGAGTATCTAGATCATGGCGCGATCCAATCTTACGAATTTCTTCGGCTTCTTTGCGCTGCAAATATGACTCTAGGTCGGGAATGGCGCCAGAATCGCCTTCAAGGACAACGTCGTCCTCGTCCGAGTCATAGAATGACAATGTGCGATCTCGTTTACGTGTGTCCTGATCTATCATAGCTAGTTTATCGGATTCCCTGAGAGAAAACAAGTTTTGGAATTGTATGACAGCCACGTAAAATCAAGCCGCGCTCTGTACTCGATCAATATGCGCCGCTTTGAAAATTAGTTTGGCGGTGATGAACAGTAGAATTTCTACTGTTAACGTGCACGTCGGTCTAACAATAAAACTAGCGTAGGAAAACACTACGAACGCTTTTGGAAGATGTTTTATTTTGCTTTGATTTGAAAAGCTGTCCTCCCTCCACACACTAACGATTTACATAACCTGCGATGCTCTTCTGTGTCTCGTCTCTGTATATATATATAAACACACATTTGTGATGAAGCATCAATTCACGCCAACCTTGCTTTCTTGCTTGTCTTATCTGTCTATTGCTTACTGCACTACATTTATTGTATCCGTATTCATAACTGTGATCAACTGGATCCGATAATGCCAACTATTGGGATGGAAAGGCTCCTGCCTTTCCTTCGACGCATTCTAAGCTTGAGTTTACTTCTTGTGCTGCTCAAATAAACTTTCCAGCTGTGAGAAGACATAGCTAATTTAAGTAAAACAGGCTTTAATATAGTTGCTTTACTCTAGTGGTCTGCCTACTTCGTTTTTGACTGGCAAGTTCCACCCCGTAGGCAATTCTATCTTACCTGAAAGCCACATTGTTTTCACATCTGCATCTGAATTGAGTAGGGAACGGTTTAAAACAGGGACGGTAAGCCCAAACTTGGATTGAGTGAACAGAACGAACGGAAAGAAACCAAGAGATTAAAAAACTTGAAACGATTTTTTGTATTGTCAAATTTGATAGCTAAAGCTTTATATTTCTTTGTATACCTTGATAACTTCGGATTATTATCAGAGTCAGAGTCTGACGCCCGAATGGAGAAACAAAACAATTGACCGTTTGTTCGCTATAGTTATTATATATCTACTCGATCTACATTTAAATTGCTTTACGAATCTGTAACTAATATATATAAAAAGATAATTTGATTCATCTTACCAGAAAGAAGGTATTTCCTACATTACCAGTTGTTGTAAGCTACACGTTGTTTCATATACTTTGATGTGTATAGAGCGATAGGTAGTCTTAAGGGCACATATGCACTCCAAAATGTGTTGAACGTGTTTTAATTGCTGACAACAATCCATGAGATAATGCTTAAAAGCCCGCCTTATTTTTGCAAGCCAGAGCTGCATACACGTTTCATTTAGCCATTGCTATCTGTTTCTTATCTGGTCATAGGCCACCTCGTGCAAAATACAGTCAAAATTTTTTCTTTCCAACTTGCTAAATAAACAAAGGCCAACGGTTCTTTGGATTAGCAATAGCGGTTAAAAGCAGGAAAAATATAAGCTAGCACGTTATTATTTCGAAGAGAAATGAATGATTCATGATCTATCTCTTTGATACCAATGCATGTTTTTAAATACCTGCTAAAAATACATATAGCTAAACTACAGAATTCAAATGGAATCTAGTCTTTCATATACACTCCTTTGTGTGCGTGCGCGTCAAAAATACCTTTTACCTTTGCACCACGCAGAGGTGCTGGCATCTGCTTAAGCATAGAGTAACTCCGACATTGCTGGAGGACATCCAAATATGGGACACGGCATTGCACTCGATGGTCTCCTCGCACGTGTGATTGGCTGGAAGCCGTAAGGTTTAAAAAGAATCAGGGATACACCCAAAGCGCTTTAGTACTTTCTTTTCTGTCTTTCAGCATTACACAATGGAAAAATTCAAGGAGGTAAAAATATGCGATTGCTTCAGTTTGGATGAGAAAAACTCATGGTATACTAGAAACTCGCATTCCTTCGCTCAGAAGCAGAGGCAGCCAATGCCCAAGCAGATGAACTCGAAGCCCAGGCCAAGCAACTACAAGCAGAACATATTGCGAAGGACCACGATATTCGTTCACTTAAAACCCGAGTACAAATACTTGAGGAACGGCTGGACGATACTGAGACTAAATTGAAAGAGGTCTCGGCAAAGTAAGTTTCCATAGAGAGTCATGACGGCAAAAAGAAAAAGGAAAGAAAGAGCCTTATTCATTCTGCAGGTTTAACGAGGCTGATATGAAGGCGGAACAAAATGAAGCCAAGGTAGCTAGTCTTGATCGTGAACTTCAAGATAAAGAGGCTTTGCACGAAGAACTCAAGGAGAAGTACGCCGCAGCCAAGTCCCAGCTAGAAGACCTTTCACGCCAGTTTGATGATCTGTAAGCGCCCGATATATTCTACGACAGACAAAAGCCTATCTTTGTTCTCTCTTTTTTCTCCCTATCACTCATCTTGCAAATAAAATTATCTCCCTGCTTTAAATTCACTAGACAACATTATCAACACCTGTACCGCCCAGAATTTTTGTGCTCGCGTGAGGCTGGTGTTTGAAAGCAGCGATTCCTTTGGTCGCAAAAAAAGTGAGCGCGTGAGCAAAGGGATTTTTTTTTTATCTCGCATCAAATGACTGAAGGACATACCATAACAAATAGAAGTCAATAACAGTGTCACCGCAGGTACGATGAGAATAGTTGTGTTGATCAGTCTGGATAAAAACATGACTATCGCAAATCTAAGGAAAGGTTTTAATCCGCTGTGCATAAGCGTTGCATTAATGGTTTTTGCGTTTGCTTACACAAGGTATAATCCAGCGCGCAAGTGCGCATTTTCAAAATAGGCGACGAAGCTATCGCTGTTGTTTCCTATTAGTCAACACTGTTTACTTTCCAGCCAAGCAAAGTTACAATTTCGGGCTTGTGGGACAAAACTAGAAAGATCTGTCCGCTCAGTACTTGGAACTTTCAAACGTCTTCTTACCTTGACGCATAAAGGAACTTCGACGAAAACCAATATGAACGCAAAGACCCTTATGTCAACCGGTTAAAAACATCCAGAAGCTAATGTTTTTTAACTTGTTCCAATTACCAGCCAATAATAGCAAAGATAAGATTACTCGCAAGCGTAATAATTCCCAATGCGATCAACACTAATCAGGATATTAATCCCTTGACAACGTTGTTAATTCGTTTCCACTTGCAAATGATAGAGACAATGCCACCCCTAGCACTCCGTTTTTAGTACTACATTTGAATCGCTTCCTTGCATTAAGCATACCATTGCGCATACAACGAAAAGTTTCTGGAAGCAAATTCGTCAAGAATGCTCATGGTTGTGAGTAAACGTGTCAAATGAGGAAAGCGTGGTGAATCTGGAATTGAAAGAGCGGACTTAACAAATCTGAATTTCAACAAAGGGGAGAATTACAACAGATCTGTTGACTTTATTTAATTGTCGTTTTCGTGAAGTCGATTCACAGCTACTGTTTTGGACACGAGTTGCCAATCAAGCTGGAACATAGAAATCGTAAAGAAACAGAAGTAAAAGATAAAAGTGTGCGAAGGGATTCGATGATGTTTATTTTTCACAAACTATCCAAAGTATTTATACATATAATACTTCTATAATTTTCTACGAAGGCGAAGATGCGAGAAGTATCTACGAACTTCTTGGAAACTAATCGCAACTTCGAGAACTTCTTGGAAGGCTTCAGTAAAAAGAGTCTTTTCATTAATGCGCCGATTCTGGCTCCGACATAATGTCTCTATTTGAACACAGAGTCTGTGACAGACATATTTGCTCAAGACAGCTCAATTACAGGGTGAATGTACAGACAAGAGAAAAGCATGCTAACTACGACGACAGACGACAATGATAGAACAAATTTAGCCAGAGGTGGATTTGATTTGAGACACAGGTAGGGAAGCGACCACGGGAATAGCTGATTTTGCATAACACGGTAGAGAGCGACGTTGAGACTGCGGTAAAAACTCTTGCGGCGGAACGAATCGAACCAGTAGTTCTTGCATTGGGAATCATGGCGTAACTGCACCGGCAGGTGCCGAAGCCCCAAGGGGAGAATTACAGCTTTTTGCATGTTAATTTGCGCCACTTATAAAACGTGTTTACGTTGATGGGAAATAAATTAAGCGCTGACAAAGTGCCGTAGCAGAGTGCTCAAAGGTTCAAAAAACCAGCCACGCTTCCACTGCACATAGTCCAAATCTTGCAAAGATCCAAGATAAGGATAACAATGACGTAGTATGCTTTTGCTACTTTACGACAATGTTCATTCAAAAAAAAAAAAATGAAAAATGGAATAGAACGAGGAGAACCAATACATCCATCAATGTCACTGTATTCTTGTAATTTACACTGATTACAGGAAGTTCAGTTAAGGATGTTACATAGGCTGGTGGATGCTGACTTCCTACGGTAATATGAATAAATAACGAGTGATAATAAATAAGCTTTCGATTATTGATCGACTGACCAAATATGCCCGCCAGTTCATGCGTATAATACTTGTCAATTCAGACATATAATCATTTCATCGATAGGTGGCATCGTCATTGGACATACTGTGCTTTCAGTCCCTCTTAGATTCTTTGACGCGGCTTGCTTCATGACATCCATCGACAACAATTGCCCTATCTGCGCGACTACACAAACATTAACGTGGCATACCATGACGCGCCCCTCCATTGATAAGACCATATGTCGTCATCATTCATCTTTTCTTTTGGCTTTATCTCGAACTGCACTTTTAATTACATGACCTATGATACGTTCATCACTCCTACGTATGACAAAAGCACGTTGTCAGTCAAAGCGCACAAACTTGAGAAGACTATTTTAACTTTATCTCTTCCAAGAAATGACACAATCTTGAATAAAAAGCTATGAATAAGGCAACTTTAAACAGAAACATTGGATGAAACAAGTACGACAAATTGGATGTTGTTACTATCATGCAGCCATTTAACCTCATAACACAATGGATCTTGAACAACATACTTGAGACATCTCTCGTTGCATACTCTCTTCTGGTCAACTGCAGTAACTATCTGTCTCTGAAAGCAAAGGCGATATATGCTTCCGGATATTCTCGACAACCTGAAAGATTGGGTGATTTTGGATAGAAGAGATATTTAACAAAGCGGAGGACAAGAAACTAGAGAAAAATGGTATTATAGTTTAAAACTTAGCTACTTCTACAGTCTGACGATAACAAATAAGTAAAGCACTCTCTATAGGATGGGTGGGTGGACATCGAAGAACAATCCATGATTTCCCCAGGATTCTACTCCTCGTCAACTCCCAGACTAGCGTTAGGATACCATGGGGGTAAGTAAAAACCCAGTATGTCATTCTCATTTACCAACCATGATTTATACTTCACGCTACTTGGATGAATCTGGTGTTTATTGGATGGTCGAGTTGATGAAAGTAAAATATACTTGCCGCATGAGTCATCTACTAATAACTCATATATTCTCCTTTCCCTTGAAGAGGAACCGCAACAGCATAATGCAAAAAATAATATAGCGATATTTCCTTTATTTTACTCTTAATCAGAGTAGATCATTGTGAGAATGTTGATCAAGAGTTATAATTAAAGTAACGTTATCAAAGCAATCATCATCAGAGCGGCAAAATTATTCAGAGTATATAACGTCGCCGGCAATAAATTCCAATTCATCTGGCTTAGTAATTTCGTCTTCTTTGTTTATCTTTCCTTTCTCACCTTTATGCTCCCTTTATTTTTGTAATGGAGCGAAAAAGAGCAGTACAGTTTGGTGATGATTGTCCCAGAGAGACAATGGCTTTGGCAATATCCCGCGCAGAAAAAGCCAAAGCATGCTTTGGAACATGGAATCAGGTGATTCATCACTGGTTATTACCAGAATGATAAACTTGGCAATCAACAGCTTTTGGACTTTGTAATAAATTGTTTTGTCGAGAAAGTGATGCGATTGTAGTACAACCACAAGCATCATTAACAACAGCAGTTATTTCTCGTCACGCTGACCTATTCATGAAGTACGCATACAATATCGCTATCCATCTTGAAGCGTATAACGGCCAAGAAATACGCACTGTCAGCAGCGTCGAAACAGAACCTCCACGCTCCTGGTGCTTTCAACTTATTAAACAGCTTGTAGAATTTCCAACAATGGGGCGGCGTCGGCGGTCAACTCTAGCTAATTTGGTACATGATACGATAATGAGCGATGAAAGATTGGATCACAATCGTATTAGTTACTTGTGTGAGGAATCTTTACGGCTCTTAGACGAAACAATCGGACAAGTCAAACAACAGATATTGCAATCAGCAATATGCTTAAACGACACGCAAGCTAATCAACACTTGTATGATCAGACATTTCGTCCCGATTTACATCATCTTGTTAAGCAACAACGACTTTTTAACGTTGTTCCTAGGCTGTCGTTCACCAAAAAGTATGGGAATTGCTACGAGCACTCTTTTCGCGCACTCCCACTTTCGGGCAATCTCGCTTTCGGGCACTCTTCTTTCAAACACTCTCACTGTTCAGGTAATTTTTTTTTTTTTTTGCTTGTTAGCATACTTTAGTTTTCGGACACTGTCATATATACTGCTATTGGTATTGTCTCTTTTTTGCGTACCGCTGGTTATTGTGCCACTCTGCTTTTGGGCAACTCTTCTTTCAGGCACTCCTAGCTTTTTGAGTACTCCTAGCGTTTGGGGGCTCCGCGCTTGGCAGACATTCGTATGTTCACTGGCACTCACTGAGTTGACTGGTAGCGGAGCCAAAATTATTGAGGGAAGAGTGCCCGTAGTAATTCCCAAAAGTATACAGCTTTCTAACAACGATATGAATACTTTACTTCGTGCCGTGGGACTGGGAAATTACGTACATGGCAACGATACGTTGATCACTTTACTTGATCTAACCAAGGTCAAGCAGCAGCCTGGGTAAGAAATTTGTACAAAAACATAAGATGATCGATTAGCTGTAGCATACTAATCAACTTTCTATACATTTTGTCTTTCATTTCAGTATGGTCTTCTCCAAAAACATCACCACCGATGGCTTTGCAGTCTCTGTCCCATTCTACAAACCTATTGTACAGCGAGACCGACTACCAGATCTAACACCCCAAGATTTCCAAGAATGGGAAATGGAATATATGAATGTCTGGGGAGCTGATCCTGGCGTGACCGATATATATGTTTGCAGCAACGGAAGTAATGACGTGTATCGCGATGAGGCTGATCTAGAATGTAAGTGATAGTCATATTTAAATTTTATGCTTGATACATCTATGCAACACTGATATCGTTGCTACAATATTATTTTTACGTTTGCCAAACTAAACCTTTTTATTGCGTTTGACAGTGGAAGATGACCAGGATATTCCAGACGAAGATATAGTAGAACTTCCTGAACCTGAAGTAGCCGAAGGTAATTATAATATTAAACGCCATTCATCCTCTAGCACGATTCTGAATGCTTATTTGAGCATCTGTAGGCGAAAATGATGATACGGAATTTGAACCACACCAGACCCGACAGCTTTCAACAGCAGAGTATTACACTAGAGCTGGCTTTAAGAATTCTACGCAAAGGATCAACACAAGTAAAACACCTCTTATACGAAGACTAGAGTCAGAAATTGACACCAACAGAACCGCTGACATGGATCGTATCATCCGATCTATTGTACCAACTTTGGATGCATTACCAGAAGTTACAGCTTTTTATGCCCAACGAGATATCCAAGGATTGAAGTTTTTGAATTACCAGGGACGTCAAAGGCTGGACGAAGAAATGGTTAAGATCTTCATGAACGGAGGCACCAAGGACCGGGACCCTCTCGGGAACGCGGATCGTCTATTCAGGGCACGTCAACAAGACCAACGTGTGGACAATGAAACGCTTCGTCCTGATGGGACACGAAGATGGAGAAGAAGAAGAATACAGCGCCAAGAAGCAGGTGAGCCACCTCCTCCTTCTCGTCCGCCTAAAGAAGAGTAAGTCACTCTCTTATTAACGATAACAGCAAGTGAAATATGAATGCGATCTAACACTTTTTGTTCGTGATTAACAACAGCAAGTGGCGAAAATCATTTACGGAAAATGATACGGCAACAGTTCCTATAGTGGTGTATGGCGCTTCGAGATTTGGACGAAACGTTTACAAGGTCAAACCATGTGGACTGGCAGACATATGTAGGAAGCTGCTCAAACGCACTGATATTTCTGGGCGGTTAATTATGATTGAAATGGATGAATACAATACATCTCAAGTTTGCTCCCGGTGCGGAATGAAATCCTTGACGAAACTAGATCTTGGTGGACATCGATGCTTGCATTCAGTATTAGTTTGTAGTAACTGTCATACTGTTTGGCAACGGGATGTTAAAGCGTCAAGGAATATCCGTGCCATCTTTATGGCCATGATTCAACAACGGGACCGACCAGCCATCTTTACTCGGTCACCTACGACCACAACTGCTCCACGTAATAGAAACGTGTGATGTTTACTTTGTGTAAGTTACAAAGAAATAACAATATCTTTGTTTAACCAGAATACTAACAAACGAATGACCTTTATATTTATTCTCATCCATTTTCCTTGATTCGCTAACATATTGTCTTTCGAACCCACCCCCGCACATGTCTGAATTTGGATGGATGCGCTCACCAATTTGGCTTTTACACTCCGTCGGGAAACCCTCTGTCACGGGTTTTTGCGTCGACTTTTCCAAATATACGCAAATAGGCATGGAAAAACCAGTACAACAGACTAGTCCTTCTGCACTCGCTTCACTCGTTCCGTTACAGCCGCGTGCGGCTGCAGGAAAGAATTTTTGGCGATTTGTAGCGTATGTTTACGGTAACATAATATATTGCTAAAAATGAAGCCATCATTTTATGTTAAGATATTCAAGAGGTGTGCCTAAGTTGACTGATATGATATGATGTTGGGAAATAAAGATGCACCAAGTAAGATTAATAGTCTAAAACGCGAAAAACGATCTGGAAATATAAGAACGCAAATAAGTCAGTATAGCTTGTGGGCAACGATTTCAAATAGGCAAAAAAAGAGCAGAATGAATGTTTGAAGCCTAGGTACCTGCTTCGTATAACATAGCTTCTGGACCTTGATCTTACATTAAAGAAATACGGAGCGAATGACAAAGTTAGCATAGGAATGGTTGCTTCTGTTGGCAATACATTACGGAAAAACAGAGATAAATCGACATTTTTTACTAAAGGTACATGCCTAAATGAACAAAGCAATAGTTCTCCATATAAGGATCCTATCATTGAGCAATTTCGTCATATATAAAACGGGTGGAGGTCAATCAGACAATATATTTAACTACTCATTGCACTTTGGAAAGCATTTGACCCTTCGCACTACTGCTGAAGTTTCTACACAAATGCGTATTTAGTTGTCCTTCTTAATATTCTTCTACCCACTTATTGCAGCTCAACTCTCTTGACCCACATATCAAGATTGCACCCACATACCAAAATGCTACTGAGAGCAACTCGACCCTTTGGGCCTTCTTGGAAAGCGTCAGACAGCATCTCTAACCAATCTATTCCTCTACTTCATTGCTGTACGTACTCTTTTCTCCTAACTAAAGACTTCTATATATCAACTGAAGAGTACTACGGTCGAACCAGCTTGCACGAAACTGGTTGTAGTACCGGCAAAACATTTTTGCGCGCAAAAATTACTCGAAAATATAGTATACTTATAGAGAGACTTATAGAGAGATCTACTTTTACTAGTCCTGTGCGTCATGCCAGATTTCATAGCCAAAGAGGGCTTCTTGTATATGTGCCGTAAGGTGGATTAACGGTGGAATGTGGGTGCGCTAAGAGAACCGAATGTATTGTACGTATAACAAATGTAGTCTATCCCAAGCAGCAGATTCTCACTATCAGCTGCCTTTATTCGCATTAGACTTGAATAAGATTGAAAATAACCATGAAATCAAAGACGAACCAAGGTAGTGTTGTTTTGTTCTCGCTTATCCCCTTTTCTTTTGGCGTAAAGTCAAACCTGCTGATGCTTAAATGCAATGCATTGCTCATTCAACATAAATTGATCCTGCGCTTCCGCTCCAGAAGCTTAACAGCTTCATCTCATTACACAAGTCTTTTAGCAAAAAACAAATAATAAAAAATAAAAAAGAACTAAACTTATCATTCGCGATCGTACATTGCGTTGATGGGAATCTTGACACGCTTTATCCCTTATCCGCCACTTGGTGTTGCAAGGCTTTTCCATCTTCTCTGGGCAGTTGACTTCCCACACATGTGGCAGGGTAAAAAGTATGACGAACTTGTAAAGCAATTATCACCGACTGGAAGATATCAAAGTTGGATATTAGGTGACGAAGGCACGCAACACTTTGCACGAACGCCGTCCTCATTGCCTGCAGTAGCCGCAGATATCCTTAGGCACAGATGTAGGCTTTGGCTTGTTTTTCTTCTTCTACTTTCTAAAGCTAACTATGGACCTCAAGAAAAACGCCTGCGGCTCGATGGCAGGGTGAGACGGCCAGCTCTTGCCAAAGCTCGCTGCGAAATCATCCTACAAAACCTGGATAACTCCACCCAGGATATGCAGTCAGGTACCATGTCTCCATTACATCGTTAGTCAGTGTCAGATCATTGATTCCAGTACTGTTTCCTTCAGCATAGCGAGTTCAGTCAACAGTTAGCGAATGACCCAAAGGGGGCCCTGACCCGTGTTTTTTGAATGAAAATTTCATACCATCCCAACCGATATTCACGTGAGTCCTTTTTTGGGTGCTCTTTTTTTCGTCGCTGTTCGCTTATTCCACTGCTTTCCCCCCAACAGCGTTAACTATACTTGCGTGTTGTGCTTTTCTCTCCTTTCTTTACCTAAATTACTAAACGATAATGGCATCTGTTCTTCAACCATCGGATGAGCTCACGTTTTACCGTATGGTCCTCTTTTCTTTTGTTTGCTTCCATCGCTCGTCTTCTACAAACCTTAACGTTCCTTTTGTGTTTTAGGTCCCTTCGATGAGCACACTCAGGAAATTTTGATAGTAAAAAATCCCGGTGCAGAGCATTTAGCCTTCAAGATCAAGACAACAGCACCCAAACAATACTGCGTGCGTCCTAATGCTGGTCGTATCGAACCTTACTCAGAGGTGCAAGTCCAAAGTAAGCGACCAGTTGATGAGAGACAATAACAAAGGCTTACTTCATTTGTCCATCGTAAAAGTTATTTTGCAGCCTTTTAAGAAGCCACTACCAGAAGATTACAAATGCAAGGACAAATTCCTTGTCCAGACAGCTGCGATTAAGCCAACTTATCCTGATCTGGCTGTTGGTGATTTGGTAATCGTTTTTTTCCCCCTTTCTTTGCAAGATGACGACTCGTAGAAACATATCGCTTACAGATACATGTAGTGGACTTACATTGATACTGAGGACAAGAGGAGTGTACATCAGCATAAGTTGAGATGCGTATTCATGCCACCCAAGACGAACGCGGCTGCACCTGTAGTTGAGGTAAGTAACATGTTATATGCAATAGCAAGAAGGAAGGGGAGATGGGTAAAAAGTGGAGTGATAGTTTTTGCTCATTGTCTATTGTCTAGGCACCTATGGTTGAGACGGTTGAGACGGTTGAGACGACTGAAGCGACCCAGACAACTCCTGAACTGGTTGCTGCTGTGTCGGAACAATCCCCAACCATAGTACAGCAGGACGAAGAGACAAACGAAATTAAAAAGAAGTTGTCCGAAGCTCATGCAACAATTGGTCAACTCCAACGACAACTTGAACAAACGCAAAATAGTCTGCGCATGCGACAGAACGCGACTCAATCGGTGGCGAACAATCTGTCCAGCACCGTTCAACCTTCGGATGCAGTGCATCAGCATTTGACTGACTTAGAAAAGCCCCAGGCAACAGAGGGATACCCACCACAAATTGTGCTCTTAGTGGCTGTATTGGTGTTTATCATTACTTACCTTTTCTTTTAACGCTCTTTATTTTTCCATATATTTTTGTAACGAACAAGAGAGGTGTTCTTCTTGTTCTCTCTGTTTTTTCTTTATTTGAAACACACTACATACATGCAACACAACACACGCAACTTTTCTCTTCTCTCTCTCTCTCTCGCTCTCTTTCTTTACCATGTTTTAGTCTATAAAATCAAGGGGACGTTTATACAGTCTAGACAGTTAGGAAACAAACAAACATAATTTACACATCTAAAATCACTAGTAAGCGGCTGTCATCGTATCTATCACTCCACCGCCTAGGCACCAATCGTTCTGCCATACAACGACTTGTTGGCCAGGAGCCATTGCCCGCACAGGTCGTAGGAATCGAACAGCATAGCGGCCGTCTGTCTGATGAGTAAGGATAGCCTTTTCAGGCTTTTGCCGGTAGCGCACTTGGGCATCCACCATCATTTCTTTTTCGAAGGGTGCATCATTGATCCAAACCCAGTTTCGAGCTAGACAGGCCGAATGGAAGAGAGCCGGATGGTTTGATCCTGGGACACAAACTAGGGTGTTGGATTCCAAACACTTGCGTGCTACAAACCATTTCTCTGAGCCATGACAGATACGTGACGCTTGGCCAATGGTATATCCAAATAAGCCCGTATGACGACCGATCAGGCGACCTTCCAGATCCACAGCTGGGCCAGGGGATTGAGGGATATATTCGGCTAGGAATTCGGCAAAGCGTTTGCGTTGGCCAACAAAGCAGATGCCCATGCTTTCCCGTTTGGTGGCCACATGGAGACCCAATTGATGTGCCATCGCCTTGACTTGCGCTTTTGATTCATATTCCCCAAGAGGAAAGAGAGTGCGTCGAATGGCTGATTCAGTAACAGTGGAGAGATAGTAAGACTGATCCTTCAAAGGATCTCGTCCTCGTAAGAGTTTCCCATCATGAGATCGACAGTAATGACCTGTGGCCAGCCACACGTCTTCAGGCACTTTTCTTAAAAGGGCGCCGAACTTGATGGATCGATTGCATGCGATATCTGGGTTGGGCGTCAAACCCGCTTCGTAGTCTTCAATGGTTTGTTGAAAGACCTCTGTCCAATATTCCTTTACAAAGTCGATTTGTCGACAGTCTATTTTGAGATGTTCGCAAACTTTCTGCACGTCTTGCCAGTCCTCTGCACTCGTACATACACCCCTTTCATCGGCTGTATCCCAATTTCGCATGTAAATGGCTTCGACAAGGTATCCTTGATTCTTCAGTAATGCTGCCGAAACGCTTGAATCAACACCGCCTGACATGGCAAGGACTACTCTATCGCCCGGTTTTGGTTGTCGTTGAAAGCCATGATAGCAACGTTTTTGGAAAAGCTGCCTTAACATTTTCCTTTTGATCAACTGACACACACCATCCAGGAGCGGACCATCAACCGTCTTATCTCCTCTCAGGTAAGTAATTCAACTCAGCCACTGTAAGTGCGTTAATCGCCACAGTCTTCCAATAACTAAACGAGGTCCGAACCCTTCAACTAATCGATAAATCTAAATTTTTCTACATTAACTTGTATTAGAAGCAGTAAATAAGGAAAAGGGGACATTTTGTCTTTTTATTTAGTATTACCAGTCGTATAAAATATTGATTTAACGCTGCAAGTAAGGATGATCGTAATGTAACTTGATACACCATCACCATATACGGTACACGTTATGAGGTTTAACATGTCATTCTCCCCTTTTCCATGACATCACAAGGATACAACATAAAGCAGGGAGCAATGAAAAGCGGCGACTTCAGGATTTTTCCGAGTCTGCGCCAAATCCGCAAAGCACGGTTAGCACTCTCGTGTATACATTCATTGTCAAAAACAAATTTGTTTGTCACTTGTTTGGACATCTGCTGCATATAATTCTTTTAAAATGTTTTAGTGTTGATGGCTCTGCTGCATGATTTACTGTGGGTTCGTCGAAAATGACCGAGTTTGTTTGTGTCTGGGCAATGATGTAATAGAAGGAAGATAAATCGAACCAGTTGATGTTTGAATTGTTCCATGCCCATTTTAAAATAGGGCACAGTTCATCTTACGAATGCATCGATGCTGTTTTGCCAAGTCACTTTCCAAAGCATACAAGCTGCAAGTAAGGAAAACAAATCTAATGGGGCACATTGAGACATGTTGTTTTGGATCTTTTGTATCTGTGGCGCAAGATAGATGGTGGAAATGTACGGGAAAAATAGAGAGATGCAAAAATTATATCTTTTCTAATATTCCATGCTGTAGGATGCAGTGAACAATAAGCAGCACGAGACGGATTTAAGGCAGTACTCCGATTGGAGATAACGAAGCACTCTGTTCCCCGTGTAAGACGAGGGTAGGCGTAAGGAGAATGTTTCGCGTGGGTAGTATCCACGTCCATACCGTGTGTTGGATGACTGATATCCCGTTTTAGATTGGCGACGATGAATGAAGCAAAAGAGCCGCTCAGCCGATGATGAACGGAATTTCAATATAAAACGTTATATGGGGGAAGGAAGTTGAATATATGCAGAAAAGGGGTTATTGTCCCACCTTGGAGGAAGTAACAGAGATAGAGAGGAAGAAAGTAAAGTTAATTGACAGCTGATGAAAACTGTCTTCCTTTTGAATTTGGAACATATCAAAGATGTTTGATTAGTCATGGTCAATGTAACCTATACCTAACTACATTTAAGCATAGAAGAGACAACTTTTCCCGTTGACCGAAGCTATGGAACTTTGGAGGGCCATCATTTTCTCCTGAGTATTGCTTCATGTCATTTTCTGTTTATGGTAGGTATATCAAACAAGAAAAGTTGGGATTGGCGGTGCTGGTAATATTTAGCAACATAGGTGATACAACAGGAGAAAATGATGTCTGTGCTGATACAGGAAGTTACGAAACAAAGAGTTATCCGTGTCTCTCATTTCCTCAGCTCTAAAAGAAGAAAAATACGCAAAAACATGCTAATTTCTGTAAAAGCCATAAGAGGTCATACTTCATTCAATGATAAGTATTTCCTTTTTCTATTGATTGAACAAGGTCGTGTGTATTATAGACCTTTGTCTCATGAACTAACCTTAAGATGAACGCAAGGGATCATTCGAGAAAGGGTTAAAAAGCAACAACCATAAAAAAAAGTCCAAACCCCGCAAAATCAGGATGGAGGCAAATTTAGAGAATCGTATGTTTCTTTTGCTTCACATACGAAAACAACATAGTGGTAATGAAAATAGGACCAAAACAACAACGCGAATCTATTATGATAAATAAGATATCAACAGAAAAAGGGTGACAGGACATTAATATAGCCAGAAAAGGGATCTAGAGTGTGACGTGAAACTTACAATCACTAAACAAAAATAAAAAAAAATTCTGACAGAAAGTAAGGATTCATCTGGTGACAAAAAAAATTCGCGCAAAACGAACCCTATTCGTTTCATGATTTTCTCGCACCATAGATAAATACCACATTCGTACCTTTTTCCTCTCTCTCCCTCTCTCTCTTACTCTCTCTTCTCTTATACTCTTTATTTCATCTTTGCTCGTGTTGCCGTGATTCCATAAAAAAGGTCTTGAATCCTTTTTAATGCATCCACTTATTATACAAACACACTATGGGATTGTTACACCTGAACGATCCGTTCCATCCAGCCCTAGTATTTCACCAGCTGTAGTGACTCATACAACGGCCATGACACGTCAACTGCCCTCCGCCGTCGATTTGTCGGAGCTCACAAGAAGATTGCAGAAAGCCGCTTCCGCACGATCATCCAAACAACCCTCTCCCAGCTCTTCTTCGTCATCTTCCTCGTCCTCCTCTTCTTCCTCTTCTTCATCAAATACACCACCTTCCCCTTCTACACCTTCACAATCCATCTTTAAAAAGTCAGAATACGATTATCCATACCATCAATCCCATTTTCATCATCATCCTTCTCCAATCACTGATCTTGGACGTTTTGCAATCGATGCTATCCCCACCGAAGATTTCATCAATCATTGTCAACAAGATATTGAAGCAAAATATGGTCAATGGGGTAAGCGTGTGCATGCATTCGGCCGAGGGATTAAAAAAAGAAAAGGAGAGGGAATATGTAGAAAATAAATAACGCAATCTCTAATTTGGTTCATGCAGGCCCATGCATTGGTAGAGGTGCCGGAGGATCTGTCAGATTAATCAAACGAACAGTGGATCAAAAATTACTGGCCGTCAAACAATTCCGTAAACGATTACCCACCGAAAAAGAAAAGGATTATATCAAGAAAATAACAGCCGAGTTCTGCATTGGTTCCACACTTCACCATCCCAATGTAATCGAAACTTTGGATATTGTACATGATGGCATGCAATTCTACGAAATCATGGAATATGCTCCAAACGATTTATTCAACGTAGTAATGAGCGGGATGATGTCGCGCGGAGAGATTGCTTGCTGTTGGCGACAGCTTCTACAAGGTCTCGATTACCTTCATAGCATTGGAATTGCTCATCGTGATTTGAAACTCGACAACTTGGTGTTGGATCATCTGGGTATCCTGAAAATCATTGATTTTGGATGTAGTTACGTTTACAAACGTCCATATGAGAACACAATTACCCTTTCTAGAGGTAAAAAAAAAAAAAAAAAGAAATGACAACAGTAGCAAAACAAAAAAAGATGTTCAACTAAAAACAAAATATTGAATTAGGTATCTATGGTTCTGATCCATACATCGCGCCAGAGCAATATACCCAGTCGAGCTACGACCCACGATTGTCAGATGTCTGGTCATGCGGTATTATTTTTGTTTGCATGACCATCCTCCGCTTTCCGTGGCGTTTACCACGCTCCAGCGACCCTTCATTTCGCGCATTTGCAACCAATCACAACCAACAACAATACCGTCTGTTAAAGTTATTACCACGTGAGGCCAGATCGCTCATGGCTGGCATACTTGAAATTGATCCTGCACGGCGTTACACACTCAAGAAATTGATGGATGACCCTTGGGTGCAATCTATCGATATGTGCAACCTAAACCAACCTGGAGCTGATCACGTTCACCATGTTTCAGTAGCTGACACAACAAATGAACGAGCCAACTTGGTCTTGGTCACATCTGAACCTCCAGGCGCTATTGCCGAAAAAGAAAAAAGAAGACGATTATCCAGTAATCCAAGACCATCCTCATCCTAAAAGAACAAAAAGAAAATGCATTCAATCATAAGGAAACAAAAAAAAAAGAAGAAAGACTAATGTACTCCCTCCCTCTTTCCCGACACTCTCCTAGAAAAAAAATTTAGTCTTGTTTTTTTTTGTTACGTGTATTATAGTCCAGCATTTTATTCGCATCATTTTTCTTTTTCTTTCTAGCTCTTTTGCCTTTTTCCTCTCTATTTACTTTTAAACTTTTCTTTCTTTTACATTCTGATCGAAACTGAATATTTGCATTCCAATTGTATTAAAAAAAAGAAGGGAAGAAAAGGAAAAACATATTATATAAAAAAGAAAGAGAACTACGAATCGTAGGAAAAAAGACAATAGTAATAATAAAAGAAAATGTCAAACTAACAACAAACATGTAGAATGGAGTGAGTTGAGATACAACAACAACAAAAAAGGTTTTTACCCCCTAGGAAAATATCAGCTAGTTGCACTATTCTCCATCTGTTTCTCTTTTCTCTCTCTCTCTCTCTCTCTCTCTCTCTCTCTTTTTCTCTTTCTCTTACTCTTACTAATTCAAATTACTCCCTTTTTCTCCTTCTCTTATTTTACTTTACCATAGGACGACAGATACACTCTTTCCCCTTTCTTGTCCTTCCCTTCCCAACCCCCCTTTTTCTTTCAATGCCATGGCTACGATAGACACAGCTTACTACGTCCCCACCTTGCTCGGTCTATCCACAACCTTTGGCATCACTTGTGCCATATCTGCTATTTGCCTTATCGAGTTTGAAATATTTCGACGCATTCCATCTATGCAATGCTTATTTGCTCCTCGAACTCGGTTACTATGGTAAAAAAAAATTCCTTGAGTCAATTTTGAGATTCCCATGATACTGAACCCAACTTTTCTTCTTTTCTTTTGTTATTTTCTTTAACTTGTTATCTTAGCAATGCAGCGGCTAGGCTGTCTCGGCGTCCGTTTTCCTGGCTGACATCCACGTTTTGGTTAGACGAAGGTTACTTTGTCACTAAAGTGGGCTTGGATGCAACGATGCATCTCCGATTCCTGCGCATGGCTGTCCAGTTCCTTGCATTGCAATCCCTCGTGGTATGCCCCACGTTACTAAGCGTTCACTGGACAGGCGCAGGTGCCGCTTCAAAGACACAATGGGCTCTGACGGACAGTAACGATCCGCTGTACGACAGTCATTTCAACGTCTCTGTCGATCAATTCCGAAGTAACTCGACCTTGTACAACCTTTCCATCGCCAATGTGCCCAACAATAATTCGATCGTGTGGATCCATGTGGCTCTTATTTTCATCATCTCTATCGGTTGGCTCTGGCTTCTCTTTGTCAACCATTGGCACCATCTTCATCTGCTCCAGGCCACTGGCCCGACCGAGTTCATCCACGACCGCTCCGTCCTTATCATGAACGTCCCCCATCATCTACGGAATGCCGCCTCCCTTCGCCATCATTTCCAGATGGCCCAGATCGGCGAGGTCGAATCCGTCACCCTCGTGAGCCACACCGCCAGTCGTGCTTTGGATCGAGCGTTCGACAAGCGCCAGAAAGCCTTGGATCAATTAGAATACCGTCTCATTACCATTGCTCGCTCCGTATTCCATCCAAAACAGGAAAGTGCCATGCGGTGGATGCAGTTACCTGCCAAATTACTGGCTGCGAATCAGCCAGTCGACGATATCCATACCATCCTTCAGGAGATCCATCGGTTGGATCACCAAATCGAACAATTGAAAGATGTGGATGCTTCGTCAGAATACTATATGCCAACCGGTACCGCCTTTGTGACGTTTTCGTAAGCAAAAAAAAAAAAAATAAAACAGATGGCATGCGAGTCTCGTATATTTACCTTTTTTTTTTTTCGTTTCCCTATAGATCTCCCCATTCAGCGCAGATATGTGCTCAGATTATTACTTCCTGGAAACCAGGTGTATTTGATACCCGGATGGCACCCGAACCTCGCGATCTGTTATGGAAAAGTCTACTGCGAAGGGGAAGAAAGGATAAACTCATGGGTAGACTTCGACAATGGATCGTCTTTGTAGCAGTCTGGTAAAGTAGATCTCTGCCATCACTTTCTTAAAGCATGGGCTAAACAGCAAACTTTGGGTTTTCTACTCTGTTTTTTTTTTCTTTTCTCTAGGTCTTTGACGATCTTTTGGTTATTCCCGATATCCTTCATTCTCGGATTGACCTCGATTGAATCCCTTTCCCAGAGAGTGTCATTTCTTCGCCATTTCCTGGACACATCATTGATGGTTCGATCATTTATCCAGAATATCCTTCCAACGCTTTTGGTCACTTTGTTCATGAGTATGCTACCGTGGATTTTGCTGGAGATTTCAAAACAACAGGATTTTATATCCTATTCGGAATTGGAGGATTGTGTATTGGGTCGCTATTATCACTTTGCCATTTTCAACGTACTGATTGTCTTTCTGCTGGGTACGGCGTTTCTATCCACGATGCTTGACGTGTTTTACGAACCCGCTAAGCTACTGCAATTACTTGCCAACTCGCTTCCGCAGGGGGCTAATTTCTTCCTCAACTATATCTTATTTAATTCTTCAACACATGCCATGGAACTTCTCCAGCTTGGTTCACAGCTCTTTGGTCATCTATGTGTTACCTTACCCTGTGTGGCCCGCACTCCACGGATGCTGGCCCGTTATACCTCCCCTTGGTCATTTCCTTATTATTATTACTACCCCAACCACATTCTGGTGCTTGTCATTACCCTTACTTACTCCGTGATCCAGCCGCTGGTTCTGGTGTTTGCGTTGATCTATTTCACCTTGGCCCTGAATACCTTTCGGCACCAGTTTGCTTACTGCTATATCCGACGTTATGAATCCGGCGGTTCACGGCATTACCGTCGGATGGCCCGTTATACATCGGACGGTCTCATTATCTTCCAGCTCACCATGGTGGGCCTTTTGTATCTCAAAGGCGTTCTGGCAGCCGCGACCGCCATCCTTCCGCTAATCGTTTTCACCATATGGACCAAGTATAAGCTGTCCCAGCTCTTTGGATGTCGCGCCAAGCATCCTTACGTCGGGCGTTTCGGTTGTTCGCCGCTGGCGGATGTCAATACCCATAAAGGCGTGTGGAGTTGGGTGGATGACATATGGAAGTTTTCGTACATCAAAGCCTGGTGGGTCCACGGTCGTTACGCCACACAACATCCGAGCACGATCTTGCACGAGCGTGAGCGAGAAACCAGTGGGGATACGGCCAAAACGGATAGCGCTCGGACCAGCCCGGCCAGTACCCTTTGCGCCGATCAGGAACAGGCGTATCTTGTCCGAAAAAAGGGTGGAGAGGAAGAAGATGAGGATGCGGAGGATGGTCATAACAACCGTGGTAATGATGAACTACCGTCCGCAAGCGACGACCTTTTGCTCTATGACGATGATTCTCGGTCGCCTCTGGAGACGTATGAACATCCCTCGTTTGTCCGTCCGCTTGAAAAACAGCTCTATCTGCCACGAAATCCCCATCTTTGCCGTTGGAGCTTGAAAGATTGTGTCAAGATGTCTCTGGATGATCTGTCTACGGCCTTCGGCCCACAGCCATCCGCTTCTCGACGTCATGTGGAGATCACTGTGCCTTCTACTTCGCATATTGTATGATAATTTTTACCCTCCTCTTTTTTTTTTCCATGTAATCAATTTTTTGCTGCCATTTTCTCTTTTGCTCACCCCCTTTTCACCTTTTTCTTTAATAATCATTTATTACTATTACGCTATTACTACTGTTGTTTTAAAAAGTTACCACAAGTCCCAAAAAATAAAAAGAAGAAAAAAGTTAACAAAAATGAATAGTTTATGATATATCAGGTTTAGCTGATTTTGCCAATGGTTTCGTGATGATAAAAAACTTGTTTTCTAACGCACTTCTCCTCCTTAATTTCTGTCTTTAATGTCAAAAGTGTTGCATATCACTTGGCATTTGTACCTGGACGACAAAAAGAGCTGGTAACTATGCACACTAAGTGATCGGATTGATCATTCGACTCCTTCCTTTTCTTTTCGGGTTTGTTATCCTGCAATCATTGCCTATTCCCTGTTAAATGAACGTTTTGATTTGGCGTACTTTGAAGCTTAGAACTATCCGTTTAAACGAATCGGAGACTTTTCCTTTTCCCACTTCTGGATGAAAGCTTGTCAATGTTATGTTTTTCATGTGTTGAGAATTTGTGAAACTGGTGATCGGTCATTCTTCGCAGGGAATGATGACTGTGTGACATGTTGGTGTAGTTATTGTTTGTAGACGGGCGATCATGCTGTGCCACATAGATACCACACATGCCATAACTCTAACTTAAAAACTGAATGGCTTATACACTATGGTGGCCAACATCAACAACAATGCCCTGTGCACCAGACGTTACGGTGTCATTGCTTGAGAGCAGTCTGATCATTTCTTCTGCAATCAAGTCCCAGATTTTGTGCACTCATCCGCTCGATGGAATGCCAAGTCTTTTCCAAGTAAAATATTATCCATCTTGATACTTTCCTGTCAGCTTGAGTATTTGAGAGCTTACACTTAAATAGAGCACTCTGCAGTAACGCTTGAAGAGGGCAGATTTGCAAATTCGGTTAGACCAACATATTGAACGATAGCCTAGTAGGCCATATTGCCTTGCGTCATGATCTTAGGCCGAAGCCCACTGGGTCAAGTTGTTATGGGCTAGGTGTGGGGCCAATCTATATATTAGCGAGAACTGGAAAGGAGACCAGTTCCAAACTTCGCGTGCATCCGTTTGGTCAAACACAGGTAATACATAAGTGGCACCGGACAATCACAAGACAAAGATAGTCTGATCACTTCGAAGCCCACTGAATCATCTTTGTTTATACATTTATAGGAGATGTTTGTTTTAAAAGAAGACTAGGGAAAAAAACGCCATCAAGCAAAACATTTATATGTCTATCTCAGTGATTCTTGCCTGAAACATAACTATGACAAGTTGGACATATTGCTGTCAGTCATATCTCCTAGCAATCCGTATCTCTCATGAAGAGATCTTGTTAAAATAATATTATGTGATGCATTATCAAGGGGATCTGGTGTCTTGCAAAGGAAAACAAGTCGACATGTTTCCTTTTCCTAAGTCTATCGCACTGTTGGACAAGGAGACATGATGTAAAAGTTTGCAACGTTGCGATCATCTAACATCCATGTGTTAGAATGTTCTAGACTGTACAATGATTAAAGGAGGAAGACAAAAGAGAAAAGCATGCGTTTCGTTCATTTAACCGAAACAGCAATGGAGTGCTTTTTTCTTTATGATAGGGGAATGGATATGATCATTTTTTCATTTTGCTATCACGCACTCTAGACATACGTAACTTAAGGATTAAAGCACGATTAGCTTTCCCGGTTTATCTAATATGCTAAACTAGGTTAATACATAAAAGAACATTTACACCGAGAATGCAATATGTTCTAAAGTCATTGAAGGATGTATGTAGGTGTTAAGAGGGAGTTCGTTAAAGGGAAACCAAGACGGAGATGCGAAAAGCAAAAGAGAGCTTTTAGGGTCAATGTGATCAAGGAGTTTTAACATTGGAATATCTTACAATCGATCGAGTTCCCTTTTCCTTTTTATTGTTAACATGAATTTTTAATGCTAGAATGAATGAAGTGCCAGCCTCCTTTTTTCTTGTTTTTTTTTTGTCCCTTTTCTTTTCCTTTTTTTTTCTTATCCGTTTTCATCCTACACCGAAAGAAGAACATATGACGTTTTCTTCCCCTTCTCTTCTTCGGAAGATACGAGTGTCTCGGAATCGGAATCTCCGTCATGATAAAGGGTCACTGCATGATTTTATGTAAGCTTACAGAGCACAAAATAGGAAAACGGCCACTCCCAGGAAGCCTGGTTTTCTCTTCTTTTTTTTTTTTCTCTTTACTCATTGTTTTTCGCCTACCTGAGCTGAATTCTGAAAATGGATCGTCATAGGCGGCGTCTATGGCAATATCGGATTCCAGATCAAAGCTAGCTGTTTTACGAACAGACATTAGATCTGTTGGAGGATCATCAGGTTGGATCGGTGGTTTCATGTGTCGTAACAGGGCAAAGTTGAGTGACCGGAAAAAAGGATGTGCTTTGACATCACTTGCTCCTGCACGCGAACCTAACCGTGTCCTTTCGTTTTTATCCAATAAACGTCGTATGAGATCGCGACAGGCACTGGAAGTAGGAGTATATCGTTTGCGAGAAGGAAAAGTAAGACTGCAATACTGAATCTTTGAAAATGTATCGTTGCGATGCTTTCCTTTGAAAGGTGTCAAACCAAACTACAGAAAGAAAACCAAAAACCTTCAGATCTTTCACATCCTTTCTCTTATTTTGAATTACCAGCATTTCATAGATCAGGATGCCAAGTGTCCACCAATCAACTGCACTCGTGTGTCCATTGCCGTCAATGACTTCAGGAGCAATATATTCTTCGGTACCGACAAAGCTATGTGTCCTCAGATGTGCAATGCAAATCTTCGTATCTATCGAAGGCGGCTTTTTCCATGAAAATACAAAATACAAAAAGAGAAGAAGAAAGTGTTTAAGCATATCTAATATGTTACGCTCAGACCATCTTTTTTTTCTTTGGGTAACACACTGTTTTGTTTTCAGTCTTTGTACATACAACATTAGGTGAGGTTGACTTGACAACGGAGGGTGGACACGGAGGAAACGATTGCTTGCTGAGATCGAAATCTGTTAACATGAGGTGGCCACTTTGATGAAGCAAAATATCTAAAGATGCAGAGAAAGGAAAAAGAAACTTAGATCCTGTTCGATCCCCTAAAAAGAGTATTACTTTCTGGTTTCAGATCGCGATAAATGAATCCCTGAAGATGCAGATACTCGAGAGCGGCAATCACTTCGGCTGCATAAAAACGAGCACCTTTTTCATCCAAACACTTTCCAGGGCGAGTCTGGAGTGCTATTTCAGTACAAAGGATGAGTAAAAAAAAAAAAAAAAAGAAACATCTTAGGAATAAGCTCTCATATTCCTTACCTCGAAAGAATTCACCACCCGAACAATATTCCATGACAAAATAAAGATAATTTTGGCTCTGAAACGAGTGGTAAAGGGTGACAATGAAAGGGTGATTGGCACTCGAGAGGATCTCTTGTTCGGCCAGGACACGTTTTACTTTCTTCCGTCGGATCATTTCATCTTTGGCTAAAACTATGGTTGAAAGAGAAGACAAAGAAAAAAAAAACAGGGGGCAAACAGCGAAAAAGAAAGGTTCCTGTCAGTATATGTATATATACATATATATACATCACATCTTCTTATCCGATAGCACATCTTTTTCCTTCTTTACATAAACCTGGATGTGTACATATACACATGTCATTCCGCAGGTCCATGTATGAAAATAATATAACAAAAAGAAGGGTATGTCAATGTACCTTTCATGGCCATAGGTTTATCTGTGCCTTTTTGTTTGACGAGGTAGACCTTCCCGACCCCTCCTTTCCCTAATAATCGTACTTTGGAGAAACTGGAAGGTCCCACCTGAACTTCCCTGACTTTGATGCTATTGGCAGCATAGGAACGCCGATGTGCTTGGCAACGTCGATTGTAATACTCGGTTGGTAACGGTCGTGATGAAGGTGCTTTTTCTGGATCTGTAAACTTTGCCTCTGGCGTGGATGCGATACGACGCACTGATTTCTTAGTCCTCTCGTTGGTATGACTGAACCAGCTGTTGCTTTTGATGTCTTTTTGATGCTGCAGGTCGCCAAAATCGCTAGGTATTCCAAAGGGCATAGGTGCTCGTGTGGTCGGACGAAAGAATAAAGACCTCCAACGTGATTGACATGGCGAACCGTAGGATGGCGCCGGTACTGCAACCGGAAGATTCATAATTTTTCTTTTCTTTTTTTTCTGAGAGACAGAGTAAGGGAGGGAGGAAAAGAACGAACCTTTTTTTTTTTTTCCTTCTAACTATTTTATTTACTTCCTTTTTATTATTTTTCACTCCTTATATCTGTCCGCTCAAGTGGAAATCCCCTTTGCCCACTACACCGAGACTTAAAGGATAAGGAGTGTTAAGAAAAGGGGGACAAACTTTAATTGGACATTTATGTGGTATCTCACAATTGCAAAATTCCATCTCCTTCCTCTTCATATTCAACCTCAACGTGTGCGCCGCCCTTCTTCTTTCGCTTGTTCTTGCCTAACGTATCACTCTTCTTTGCCTTTCGTTTCTTGGGCTAAAATACAACCGTAAATTCACTCGCTGAATGACATTTGTCCTGTTTTAACTTACCGCAATCTCCTCTTCGCTTTCCTCACCACTGTCACTTCCCACTTGTTCCAAGTCTTCCAGTAACTGATCTGCGTCTTCTTCCTCTTCACCTTCCCATTCGAAACCATCCTCCATATCTTCCACATCTGATTCCTCAAAGTCCGACACAAACTCGTGCTCGTTCTAATGAAAAAGAGAAAAAGAATGTAAGGGACAAAGAAAAAGAACTTGTAAATTCTTTTTTCTATTTTCATTGTGATTTACCTCCTCTTCTTCTGCTAAATCTTGGGCTTCAATATCAGCCTCGTCTTCCTCCTCGCTTTCCTCAGCCTCAGCACCCTCAAGATCTTGATCCAAAATCTTTTGCCAGATTTCCTCATTCACATTCAGCGGTGCGTCACCATATGCTTTACTCTTTAATCGATCAATCAGTTCTTTTTCAATGGACTTCTCAAGTCTTGCTGCCGCTTCAGCCTTGCGTTCACGAGCAGCTTCACGTCGTTCCAATTTCTTCTTAATGCCGATCAATTGTGGTCTGTCACTGGTAATATCGAACCAAGATGAGAAATCCCGTTCTCTCCTTGTCCTTAGCACTCGCTTCAACTTACGCTTCTTTCAGTTTCAATTTACGCATTCGAATAAGGTATTGTGTGATCTTTGTTAAACGCTGTTTGCACTTATGTTGCAAGAAATTAGGCCAGTAAATCAACTCCTTGTCGATCTGATGCAATCAGTGAATATCTGCGCAGACAATGGTACCTTTTTCGTTTTTGCTTTACCTGCGCCAGCGCTTGTGCATAATTTTTAGACAGCTTGACTCTTTCCCACATTTTTGCTGGGGAATGTGCACGTTCAGGTGTCTTCATGTATAGATAGATTATGCCCTTTTCTTCACGGATCGTAGCATAACGACTGTTTGCCAAGGGACATGACTGGCGATTACAAAGACCGGTAACGTTATATTGGTTTCGACAAAAGTTTTGTTGAACAGTTCTATGCCGTGTAAGTACTCCCCTAAGATATGATAAGCAGCGAGAGGACTTACTTGACTTTATAAGAACAGAATTGTTGGTTGATAACTTGCCAGATCACTTCGTCGGACTGCATGGTAGGGGTTCGTTAGGACTTTTTTATGGGTGAAGAGAGGGAGAATGGAAAGATCTATATAGCTAATGCAACGAGGGAATGATAATGAGGCTGGAAAGCACAAGTGACCAAATAGACAAATGGTAAGGGACCTCTTTTTTTTTACTGTGCGATAAAAAAAAAGCTTCCCAGACAGAAAGTGTGATCGTCTTTCATCGTAAGCCACTGTATCTGGCGAAGCCGAGTCACACCAACAATCGGATTTTGAAAGCAAACGTATATGCAAGATTTTGTTGCGCTCTATAAGATGAATAAATTGAGGGCGTATGGCCTATTGACAGGTGATCTTTAAGAAAACTCGATTGGACATTGATAAAGATGGTAATTGTCCTAATGTATTGAGCACAGGCATTCAGATCAAACGAGCGGTTGCCTTTTGGGGTGCGATTTACTTTTTGTCCAATAAGCCTCCCATTATCTTTTATTAGCTTGATTGTTATATTAGAAAGCTATCAAAGAAAGTCCTAAAAATAACATAAGTAAATATGAAGTTAAGTAATATTTGTTGTTATCGTCCACCGTAATCAGTAAAACGACGCGATGGCATGGATTTCTTTCATTCCAGGACGATCGTCCCGCTGTGAAACAATTTTCAAACTACGAAACTATCCGCCGTCGTGGCTCAAAAACGGTTTCCAAACCAACCAGTGTACCTTTTCTTTGGCAACGTTGGTCCTGAGGGGTTCCGAAGCAAACCATAACCTCTCTACTCTGTCTCCCTTTGCAAAGTGGTACTGAGTAACGGGCTTAAACAATTGTTTCCATTTTCCATTAAGCTTGTATACCCTTCCCATTCGCATCGGTACTTCAAAATTGCTCTATTTTTTCTTCTTTTTTCTTATAGCATACTGTGCCTTCTTCTAACATGCGACACTGATAGATTCGAAAGATTGGAAACCACTTTGGACTGTTAAAAAGAACCTGTTTGTTAATAAGCTATGGAACATTCTCAATTGCTATATGTGGACGATCCTCGACTCAGTCGGCCTGCATCAGCTGAGCCAGCTACTCTTACAGAAACGGAAGAACCTGCGGAAATGGTAAAAGTCACTACGCTCCCGTTGCATCTACTAAGATAGAATTCACCAATGATGTTATGTTTATAGACCTATGGTAAATGCATGTGTTGCGATAGGTAAGATAGACAAAGCTAGCAGGAAGCAAAGGGAAGTACCCCTAACAGCAGTTATTTAATCTTCCTTAAAGCGAACTGCGATATCCACAAACCGTTTCTCGCTTTCGATGTCCCGTATGCGATACGATAAATGATTTGAAACTGCATATCCGACAGCAGCAATGCACAAATCAACCATTGTCTTTAAGACAGCTTAAACGTCTTGTATCCGAATGCAGAAAATCTAAAGGTGATAAAGACAAGGAAAAAATATACGAACCGGTTGAAAGACTGGTTGAGCACGTTTTTGGCAACTGGGCTTGCTTGAATCAGAGTTTCTCAAATGTAAGAATATAAGTCTTTTCCTTTTCTTAGCGATGCATGACGCAAAGTTGACCAAGACAGGGACGAGAAACATCGTTAGACGACAGCGGATTAGCAATCAAAGATATACACGATGCATACAGGATATTATTGAGCCTTGTGAGCTTCTAGTTCGTTTGATTAGGTTCTATTTGCTCACTTGTTTTTTCATAGCCCGTTAATGTCATACGGTCTATGATGACAGCAACGGATCGGTTACTGAAACGTCCTGCAACACCGCTACGAAGGATGAGAGATATCCGCTTCCTTTTGATTATTCTTGAAGTAAGACTTGTAGACGAAATATTGATGAAAGTAGCTTATTTGTAATATTCAAATAGAACCCACTACTAGCACAGCATAATTTTCCTGCGGAAACAAAATATCACCATAACCTACTAAAACGGGTCTTTGGCATGCTCAGCAATCTTAACAATGAATGCCATCAAGGCCTTGTAAATTGGTTTGCAAAGTAGGTGGGCTATTTGTTTTTAAACGGGGAATAACTCAAAGATTCTAGGTACGATACCAATGAGTTCAGTGGAAAAGTCGATCTTGTCCACACTTTTCTCAGCCATCGTATTGCACACGCACAACGAGCTAAAGTTGGGCTGCCGGCAGCCTACGAATCAGATTGGAAAATGGCGAGTGCAGCTAGAGTAATGGCGTTGTTATGTAAGTAACAAGTTACACTCGTTTACTTTCCGTCAAGAATGATAACTGATGTGTTTAAAAAAGTTGCAGCAAACCAACAGGTTAACAAAATACCTATTTCTGACTTTTACAATACCATGGTAGACTGCATAGAACTTATGAAGGACTTTGCGTCATGGCAGTCGCGTTCAGGGTAAGAGACAAGCAACAACTTCAAAATTGCCACTCAATATCCATTGTAGGAAATTTGCATTTTGTCAGTATCCCTTCTTGATTACTATGGGTTCTAAAATGCAGATCATGGAATCTGATGCGAAACAACAAATGGAAACAAAGTGGAGAGAAGCATTCTTTAGTATGCTGTTTCACCAGAAAGTATCAATGCCCTACCTTGTCTTGCGAGTTCGACGCGAACATCTGATTGAAGATTCTTTACGTCAGGTAAATAGACCTATTTATCTTGTGGTATAGACGTACTTATACTTGGCAAAGCTCGCACAAAATGAGCTTGACCTGAAAAAGTCTCTCCGAATCGAATTCATCGGCGAAGATGGTGTAGACGCTGGCGGTCTACGGAAGGAATGGTTCCTTTTACTTGTCCGATCCCTCTTCGATCCACAATATGGAATGTTCACTTACGATGAGGATTCCAACCTTTGTTGGTTCAACGCTGCGAGTTTTGAAAACGAGGATCAGTTTTTCCTAGTGGGGGTCGTTTTGGGATTGGCTATCTACAATTCGACTATATTGGATATCCACCTACCGATTGCATGCTATAAGAAATTACTGAATTATCCCGTTGGTTTAGCCGACCTTGGTGTTTTCCGTCCTGCTTTAATGCATGGGTTCAATCAGCTGTTGACATTTGAAGGCGATGTTGAAAGCGTCTTTTGCCGATCTTTCGTCGCCGAAATTGATACATTTGGCCAGCGCCGCTGCGTGCCGTTGATGAAGGATGGTGCTACGACTATGGTTAACAACGAAAACAGGAAAGAGTTTGTGAAACTGTACGTTGATTATGTCTTGAACAAGAGCGTGGAGAGACAGTTTGGCGCTTTTAAACGAGGATTTTACCATGTGTGTGGCGGGAATGCGCTCTCGGTAAGATGACGATAAGTTATTAGCATGAGCGAATCACTAATTTCTGGCATACTATCAGTTATTCCGACCCGAAGAAATAGAATTGCTAATCCGTGGCAGCGACGGGCCGCTTGAGATTGATGATCTCAAAAGCCAGACTGAATATCAGGGATTTGATGAGAATGAAGAGACCATTGTGTAAGTGGACCGTGGATTATATCGAAGACTGGACACCATATTTATCTGGGTAATACATAGGAACTTTTGGAGCATTATGAAGGATATGGCACCTGAGATGCAAAGGCGATTGCTTATGTTCGTTACTGGAAGTGATCGTATACCTGCAACAGGTGCAGCGAATATGTCCCTGAAGATTGCTTGCGGTGGGGAGGATACAAACAGGTTGCGTTTTATTATATATCTAGACCATGGTCGTTAATTTTTGGACAATGTAGGTTACCGTCGGCTCATACGTGCTTCAACCAACTGGTACTATACAGATACCAAAGCAAGTCAAAACTGGAAAAAATGCTCCGAATGGCCATTGTTGAAAGCCAAGGCTTCTATGTAAAATAGAAGACCCTGTATATGATACCCTTGCATTTACTCATATCTACCACTTATGACCGCACATGATCCGGTCACTGTATTCAAAAACATCGCCCACCCTATTACTGTGAACAGAATAGCACCTCACAGATACCACGCTTATTGACGAATAATGAAAAACAAGAAAAAAAGATGAGCACAATGAATAAAGCAATCAGCTTTTACAGACTTATGGAATGGTCATTGTTATTAACATGCTTGCATGTGAAATCTGCCAGATTCACGGACTTCTGCTAGATCGACCTGGTCCGGTATATTAATATTGACCGTCTGCATTATTCCTTTTAGGCCTTATCGATTTAAAGTCCTTACCGGACAATGCGACGCTATATAGGAGATTTCGTAGCGCGCTTCAAGCTGATCAAGCATGCTAAAAGCCGCTATCCTCATACGTCGGAACATCCTAAAGTAAATGAAATGGAATATCCGAGCAATAACTATTGGTTAGCTGCAATCGATTGTTTACAATTTCCATGAAGAGGTATAAGCTCATCGCCTAGGCAATGCATATTCAACGCATATTTACGCGTTTCAGGATACATACTTTGCTTTTTTATGAAGTGAAATTAGCTTAGAGCCAAACGCAATTACACATAGGACATAGTGTGTGGATTACTGTAAAATGGAGACTATCAGCTGTTACGAGATCTCTGCGATATGTTTCCCGGTTAAAACGCAGAAAATCCCGTTTCTAGATCAGTAATCTGCAGCCACTACCAGGCAATGTCATCCGATATTGACGTATAAGACCTTTAGTGAGGCAGATCGTTATCTCAGAGAACATGATCTCAATTGATTCAGAAGTATCAGCTTGAGATTATACATAACGATCTGCCCCGTACCACAGTAAGTTTTTGTACATGTTCATAACAATAATTTGCGGTAGGATCATTGGAGATTTTGCTAAAATAAAGTTTGCAAAGCGATATATGGTGTACTCGTTTTGAGATAATTGAGGCGATGGTAAGATGACGCTTCTTTGATGAGGGACCTGAACGGACCCGCGCTTTGATCAAATCAGCGAGCCGGACATCAAGCTCCCTGTGATAACAATCGGGCATTAAAATTTTTGATACCGATATCATCCATCAAAGATCTTAACGCGATAAAAACCCCTCGTCCGTTGAAAAGAAAAGCCCGCCGTTTTTATATCTTATCCCGACACTTTCCTCACCCTCTCTGTTTCTATTTGCTCTTCTTTTCTTTTTACTTACACAATGTCACAAGGTCTCTCTCATATCGTGCTTAGAGCACCCTCACAACAACACTTTGATGACGCCCTTCAATTTTATCGCACCTTTGGATTCGCCGACGCTCGCGAAAAGGAAGATGATAACGAAGTGTGGCTAAAACTTGTCGCGAAGGAGAACTACCCATCAACTGACATTACCTTTCGTCTGGTGCTTGACTCTCAAGCCCAACTGGCAGCTGCACCTGCTGCAGATGCTGATTGGAGCCTGCAAGAACGCGTCACCGTTTTCTTTGGAAAGGATATTCATGTAAGCTTGGAATAATAATGCAAAACGAAAATGCAACCTCTGATTCGGTACTTCCTCTCTTCATAAGCAAATCAAACAACAATTGGATAACATCAGTGCATCATATCAAATCCTCGGAGACTATATCTATGCCCTTGATCCACTGAGTAACGTTATCATGTTCGCTTCGGAAGCTTCTAAAACGTCTGCTCAGCCAAGCAATCGGCGGAAAAAGATTGGTGTTCTCACCTCCGGAGGTGATGCTCCCGGTATGAATGCCTGTGTTAGAGCTGTAGTCCGCTATGGTATCACGAAGGGCTGTGATGTGTTTGCTGTTTATGAAGGCTATCAAGGTAGATCGCAAAAACTGAAAAAAAAATTTACCTCAGTAGCGTGGCTGACATTGAAAAAAAGGACTTGTCGATGGCGGCGAATATATTCGCAAGATGGACTGGAAAAGTGTCCGTGGATGGTTGAGCGTGGTACGTGGGAAGCTGCATGGTGTTTGATAAGCAGTAATGAAACTTATTGTAATCTTAGGGTGGTACAACCATTGGTACAGCTCGGTGTATGGCATTCAAGACCCGCGAAGGCCGGCTAAAGGCAGCCGAGAACTTGGTAAAGCATGGGATTGATTCTCTGATTGTCTGTGGTGGTGATGGTTCCCTGACCGGTGCTGATGTCTTCCGCTCAGAATGGGGAGGTTTGATTGAGGAGCTGAAGAAGACCGACAGGATCACAGCAGACGAAGCTAAGACCTATAGCCATTTGACCATCGTGGGTCTGGTGGGATCGATCGACAACGATATGTCTAGCACAGATATCACCATTGGTGCTGTCACATCTTTGCACCGTATCTGTGAGAGTGTAGATTCAATCAGTACCACGGCACTCTCCCACTCTCGTGCATTCGTTATTGAAGTCATGGGTCGTCATTGCGGTTGGCTTGCGCTGCAGGCGGGTATTGCAACCGGTGCCGACTTCGTATTTATTCCTGAGCGACCCCCACCCGAGGATGACTGGGAATCAGCCATGTGTGCAGTAGCACAGCGCCATCGTGCTCTCGGTAAACGTAAAACGGTTATCATCGTGGCAGAAGGAGCTATTGACAAGAACTTGAATCCTATCAAGGCCGATCACATCAAAGATGTCTTGACAGATCGACTGGGGCTCGACACTCGTGTGACCACGCTTGGTCATACTCAGCGAGGTGGATCTCCTGCGGCTGCTGATCGTATCCTTGCCACTATGCAATCGATTGAGGCTGTTGATGCTGTACTTGAATCCACTCCAGATACACCTTCGCCAATGATTGGCATGAGCGAAAATAAGGTGACCAGAGGACCTCTTATGAAGGCCGTGCAGCTGACGCATGAAGTTGCCAAAGCCATCGGAGAACGCAACTTTGCACGAGCTATGGAGTTGCGCGATCCTCAATTTGCTGAAGAATACGATGCGTACAATGCCACAACTATTCTAGACGACGAATCTATTGCACTACCTGAACACGAGCGTCTTCGTATTGCTATCTTACATATCGGTGCGCCTGCAGGTGGCATGAATGCTGGAACACGTACGGCCGTACGCTACGCCTTGAGCCGTGGTCACACTGCCCTAGGTGTGCACAATGGTTTCTCCGGTCTTGTTCGTGGTAGTATTCAGGAGATGACATGGATGGATGTGGACGGATGGACCTCGCGCGGTGGCTCCGAATTGGGCACAAACCGTGCCGTTCCCGGTATTGATGTCGATATGGGCATGGTTGCCTATCAATTGCAAAAGAATCACATCCAAGCACTGATGCTGGTGGGTGGTTTTGAAGCATTCTCAAGTCTTATTAAGCTAGAGGAAGCTCGAAGCAAGTACCCGTCTCTGCGCATCCCAATCTCACTCATCCCCGCCACTATCTCCAATAATGTTCCCGGTACTGATTTCTCCCTGGGTTCCGACACCTCTTTGAACGCTATCGTCTCGTCCTGTGACGCGATTGTCCAGTCTGCACAATCTTCTCGTCGTCGTGTGTTTGTAGTCGAAGTTCAGGGCGGTCGTACCGGTTATCTTGCTTTGGAATCAGGTCTGGCTGTAGGTGCCAATACTATCTATATTCCTGAGGAAGGCATTAGCTTATCACGTCTCCAATCCGATGTTGATCATTTGATGGCTCTTTATGCGGATGATGACCCTGATAAGTCTGAAGGTCGATTGGTCCTGCGTACGGAAGGCGTTAGCAATACTTACACAACGGATGTGATCAGTAATATTTTGAAGGACGAGGGCCACAACATGTTTGATTCACGCACGTCGGTTCTCGGTCATATTCAGCAAGGCGTTACACCCTCTCCACTGGATCGTATCCGTGCCACTCGTTTGGCAATGCGTTGCATTCAATTTGCCGAGAAACACACTTCACAAGCGCTAAACGAGGCCAAACGACAAAGAAAACCTGCACCTGTCGAACTAACCAATGTACCTGAATCCGTTGTTGTGGTGGGTGTCGCTGGTCATAATGTTTCGTTTGAACCGGTCAGAGATCTGCTTTCCAAAACAGACATGAAGAACCGCAAGCCTCGCGATGCTTGGTGGTACAGTCATCGTCCATTGGTTGAGCTCTTGTCAGGACGTGGTCTTTTCACTAGGTCAAAGCAGTAAAACAACGGATATTCAGGATAAATCATCACATCAACAATTTAGATAAAGCTTTTAGAACGGTTAAATGGTTGTATGCATAACAAAGTATAATTGAATAAAAACGAAATGTGTACCAATTGTGCGTAAGAATCATGATGGCTCTGGGTACAGATTAGGACTTATCAACGATCGCTAGCAGTTCACTACGGGGAAAAAAAGGTCTCGAGTAAATCTACCTGATATCTGACTAGTCAAAAATGGAGACCCATGCGTCGATAACTGGAAGCTTTGATGGCAAGCTTGATAGTAGAATTTTGATTTTAATGTCGCGTTTAAAGGAGTTGAAGTTTGCTTCATACTTTTGAAATAAGTTAAAGGAGGAGCAGTGATATGTAATTGATCACTTGTTCCTAAGTACGCCTGCATGTTTCAGATGAATACGGTGCTATGCAATATCATGTCAGGCGTCCCATAGGAAATGGATATGTGACTATAGCACATCAAGGCTTGTAGCTTGACCTATAACCGACGTAGGACAACAGCAGCATCCTTAATAAATCGATGTGCAACCATATGGGCTGAGTCTAATTGGATGCGTAACAACAAATAGATGGTTAAGCATCGGGTTACCACTTATCAAGGTCTTGATTATTGGCATTGATTTATGAATCGTCATGCTTATTTGTAAGTGCGACAGAAATATACGTCAAAATACAGTTAAGTTCTTTGTTATCCTAAGGCATCTGCAAAAATCTATAGCTTTTCAGTCAATTGGCAATTTGGACAAAAAGGGAAGAGCGATTCAGAAAGCCACCGTCGAATCATCGGCAACTTGGACAGCATTTTGCAAGCGACTTTGCGTTGGATGAAAAGATTGCCCTATCGAATAGGAGTGTTTTTCGAACGACGCAATATTTCCGAAGATAAAGTGTGTACCTTTTATGGACATTGCGTGGGAAACAGTCCCGTTATCAGATCTTTTTTTCTTCCCAACTCACAGTGCCCCAACCGTCGCACCCTTGCTGTTTGTCAGAACATGGCAAGTCATTCCGTTTCTCCAACCAGTAGCTCAACTGCCTCGGCTACGAATTCGACTGAGAAACTCGTATCAGCATGCACGGGTGCCGTTCTTACTTCCTTGTTGGTGACACCCATGGATGTCATAAAAATGCGATTACAAACACAACATGTGCAGCATCCTCAGCAAATTCCTTGTTGTAAAACCACCCTCAACGGCGATATTAATCGATGTACATGGATGGCCCCTATCAAACATAAGCCAAGACGTTTATCAGCTTGGCCCTCACACCAAATTGCAAACATTCACGAATGTGCCCTGGACTTAAACGCACGCTTGGCCGCAGCAGACGCCGCTTTCAAGAATAGACTGGTCTTCAAGGGAACATGGGTAAGGAACTCTAATTGCATTTGTAATTGTTATCTGAATGTCTGTGATATTATTTGATACAGGATGGTATTTATAAAATTGCAAAGTACGAAGGTGCTACAGCACTATGGAGAGGACTTTCACCGGCCCTGGTGATGTCAGTACCAGGAAACGTCATTTATTTTGTCGGTTATGACTATTTGAGGGACGGAGTTCGGCCCTATGTCACAACAAGTAAAAAAGACTATGCACCATTAGTGGCAGGAGGCGTTGCACGAACCATTGCTGTGGCCATCATTTCACCCATCGAATTATTCCGTACTCGACTTCAAGCTGCAACCGGTGTAAACGATTTCAAAAGTAAGGATTCCTTATCTGTGAAAACGGAAAACTTATAACCGAATTGAATGTTTGAATTATAATAGAGGTTTTACTGGGTGTGACATCGATGGTGGAAAAAGAAGGGCTGAGCGCTCTATGGCGCGGTCTTCTTCCTACACTTTGGAGAGATGTTCCTTTTTCGGCCGTTTACTGGATGGGATATGAGGAAGGAAAAAAGGCCTTTCAAGCGATTGCCCATGAGCACAATGGTATAATACCCTTGAACGAGCTCCATATCACTTTTCTGTCTGGTGCTCTATCCGGCATGGTAAGAGAAATTGGGCCATTATCAGATAGTGAACATAACGATGATCTTTAGTTTGCAGCGACCGTAACAACACCTTTCGACGTTGCGAAAACAAGACGACAAGTAGATGCCGGCCGAGGTAATAACAACAGCTTTTTTCTTTTTCTTCTTTGTGCCACTTCTGCTTTTATTTACTTCGTCCTCTCTGCAGATAACCCTACATTGAAAGATGGTCGTGTCCCTGCTATTCTGAAGCAGATATATAAGCAAGATGGGATTCGCGGACTATTTAGAGGTGAGAAAACCGAGATGACAAGAAAGATAATATTAACACATTGTATGACAAAAGGCTTATCTCCCAGAATTGCCAAAGTTGCGCCTTCATGTGCCATCATGATCAGCAGCTACGAAGTCGGCAAGTCTTTTTTTGCTAAAAGCCATCAGTCCTAAGACAAACTAATCGCGTATTCCCCTTCAACGTTACATTGTAAATTTTGATCCTATCTTGTAAATTATCACTATATATTGGAAATTGTTTGCAAAGCTAGAGCAAACTATTTCCAGGACTAATCCTATTTAACGAAACCATTATTCCATTGCTACTTTACTATTTAGAGAATCTTTTTTCCCCTGTCTATTCTTTTCGGCGATTCTTCGGTTATTTTTTGATTAAAAGAAAAACTTAGGAATTTTACGTTCAAAAGGGAGTGTTTTGTCCAGGATGATATCATTCAATGTTTGTGCAACCCGTTGAAAATTTTCAGCGTGGATGACGGCATGTATAAAGATATTGTAGTAACAGATTACTAACTAGAAAATTGGGAAGGGAGGGGAGGGGAGGGGAGGGGAAAGAAGGTAAGGACGACAAAGATACATCATGAATGAGAAAGAATAGAAAAAGTCGGTAGATACAATGTCAGAAAATCGGACGGAAGAAGATATAGAAAGACGGAAACGGGGTAGACCCAAACAGTTGCTCACGGGGTTGGTTTAGTGGAAGCAAACAATGCACACAGGAAAGAATGGTTTCACATTCCTGTGATTTGTTGTAACATCTTCTCTAGCTCCTGTATTCGTTGTTGGTATTGGTTTCGTTCGCTTTGTAGTTGTTTGATCTGTTCGACACTTTTACGTAGAATAGTGCCTTTGTTTAATCTGTTGATCCCATCGTCTGCGGGCTCCGGTAAAAGTGTGCCGAGTTCTTGAATCCGATCGTTGATATTGTCTCGTCGACGGCGCTCAACTGTAAAATAGAAAGTGGAAAACGGGTAAAGTTAACTTTTTGTGTTTGTTTCTTTTCCCCTTTGTGTGTCAGGGGACCTTCTGTGAAATTCAATGTTCTATTTTTTGCTCTCTTTTTTGTGTTTGTCGCTTATTTACCAGCATTGTGTGATTCTCGTCGCCGTCGCCGTTTTTCCATGATTGCCTGTAAACTAAACTATTTGTTTAATTATCCATTCACAGGGCTCATCGTTTTGAGGCCATATAGGTTAAACTCTATCTTATTTCTCTTTTGTTTTTTTTTTTTGATACGCTACTTTGCCTGAGCTGCGAAATCTTCTTCGTAATTCTCAATTAATTCTGCTTTCACAGCGTGTACTGAATGTTTGAGAGGCATTGCTGCAGCAGCGCCTTCATCGTTAGGCATCGGTTCTCCGAAAGAAGGCTGCTGCATGTGGCTATATCCAATATTGGCAGGGGCACTACCTGTGGAAGGTTTGTACCTGAAGTCAAGTAAACTTGTGGCCGGTTGCTGTGAAGGACAATAGAGAAGGTCTGGGTTGTTGTTACAGTGTTGCTGTTCTTGTTGTTGGTGATGATGGCGATGCGGTTGGTGATCTAAGTAGGGACGTTTCATATTGACAGGAAACGTTACGGAACTACTATCGGCGGATCGGTCATCGTAGAAATCTTGTTGCCGATAGAGTGGCGATGATCGTGATGGGAATGGGCCTGTATTACTTATTTCTGGATCCGAAAGGTGGGGAGAATGGTTCTGATAGTACATATGCGAGTGGTCCATTATCTGCTGACCATCAAACGCAGTATCTTTCATCTGCATCTGTAGTTGCTGGACGTGATAGGGCGTTGGGTTGGTAAGGCGAGAGGGTCTAGCAGCCCCATATTGATCATTAGGGATAGCATGGTTCATCTTATAGATAGAAGAAAAGGAGGGAAGAAAATAGATAAAAGCGAAGAAAAGAAGAAGAAAGAATAAAAAGAAGAGGGAAAATGAAATAGCGAGAAGAAAGACAGAAGGGAGAGAGAAAGAGAAAGAGGGAAAGGGTATTGCTCCTTCTCGTTTGCACGGGTGCAGCGCCGTCCGCGCGCGGGCCAAGTGGGAACCTGTCGCACAGGAAAAGTTTTTGTGGGAATCAGCTGATAGCTTTGTTGACTATTCTCTTCTTGGAGGTCAAAAGATGGGTTGAAACAAAAAAAGCTTTTACTTTTTTTGTTTCTTTATTGCTATAATTGACCAACAAGTATCAAAGATGGTATATGGGCAGGGTTCAATTTGGACTCAGTAAGCTAACGTAAGAGGGTCCCGGACATGAATGTGTGTTCCCTTGTAAAAGAAAGAAGCTAACAACCCCTCTTTGTTAAGCTCATTACCCTGTCGATCAGTTAAACTTGACCTGCAGCATTCCCATGGACGGGAACCTTGCCTCATCAGATGCCGTCTGTGTGTCTGTTTCCATATGAAAAAGAAAAAAGCTTTCCCCATACACCCAGTTTCCTTTTTTTTTGTTTTACCTTCTCTCCACATTTGGACGGTTGCACGGTGGAGAAACCATGACTACCCTGCCCTTTCCCTTTTCTTTTTTAATTTTAATCTTTGCAAATTTTTTCTGTATCACGAATTTAATCTCGATTTATTACTGTCAAATAACAAAGCCTTGATGCGCTGAATCCCTGCCTTGGAATCATCCAACCGATATTGCTTTCAGTAGGTTCACATTTGCCTTTGTTAGTCATGGTGGACTTTCCGAATTAAAGCTATTGTAGGTTCATAAATAAGGAACCAACCCCTGATGCTTACTTTTTCTACATGCTACACTAGCCCATTGTTAGATAGATGACTATTTCATCCATAAAAGTTACTTCGGAAACTTCCGCAGCAGCATAAGACCTTATGACCCGAATATGCACTGGATACAGCAGAGCAGCTGATGCAAGCTAGACTAGTAAATTTCCATAGTTGATAATCTAAAGGCGACCCGAGTGACAATGTATGGCTTAGTGAAAAGACGTACTGCCGTTAGTAGATCTTTTATATCGGGTATGTCCTCGTGTGAAGAGAAATGTCACAAGATGCTACTGTGCTATTAACATGAATTCGCCAGGAATTACTACACTCGCATGAACAGAGTCTTTCATTTACGGAAAACCTTATTTCTTTAATGTACTTAAAAAAAAGAAAATTAATGTTTGTACCACTTTTGTAATGCTCAATGAGAGATATACTGTGTAATCATTAGCCTTTGGTTCACATCTTTCTGCACTGATAGATATGCTATATTTACGTTATTAATACGGAGCCATCTAACCTCGGGCTATAATATAGCTCTTGGTCAGTATGATCGAAAAATCTTTCATTGAACACGCTGTTATGATCAATGTGCACAAGCATCAAGGAATTACAGCAGCAAAGCAGTAAGACATCAACTATATTGAATGTGCTATAGATCCTAAGGGTAAGTATCTACGGTCTAACGATGTAACTAAGCAAACCACTTCCTATTCGATGGAAGAGTCAGTTTTCTTACGTTCTAGGAGCATTCATGTTCTTCTTTGTATCTCAAGCTCATAATGGACTTGGTGCCGATATGGGCTCCTGTATAAGCGAGGAAATAGTTGTCAAGGATGAATAAGAAACAGCAGTATACTATCCTGTTTACTAACCATGAACGTAGGGATCAGTGTCAAAGACGCAAAGTAATAAATGAAAATTTCGTTCATCCGAACAATGTTGATAAATGTTGTTGACGAGGAGCTGTTTGCTATCGAAACAATAAGTTCTCGTACTCGGTTCCTAATGAATAAGTCTCAGAAAGACCTCATCCTGTAGTACATCCAGCTGCAAATGAAAGGAATAGTGAGGATGTTGATATGGAGTTCTGCAATAAGCGATGCTATACAGTTTACTCTGGTGACGAGAAGACTGGATTTTTTCGTTTACTTTTTTAGTAAATGCCTAAATGCTTCTGCTGCTGCGAGACGATTAGGTATCCACGTTCGTGAAGCTCAGAGTCTGGTCAAACGTTAATTATGAAGACCCTGAAAGCATTTCCGAGAAAAAGAAAAAAAATCGCATCGACGTCTTATTCTTGGGGATTACATTGATGAGAATCCTTCTTCCGTTTTAACTGAAGTGGTAGGACGTCTAATGCAAAACTTTGTAGATCTTAATGTTTTTCGTAGTACTATTTATAACTTCATGACAAAGCTCAACTGATATAGGAAAGTATATCCATTCACGAGGATGTCGGTATGTATATCTTATTCCATATTCTCCTGAACTAAATCCAATTGAGCAGCTTTTGTCAGTTGTCAAGAGTAGAGTGAAACGAAATAAGTTCTTGGGAAAAGAGACGTTAATGACTAGAATTAGCGAAGCATGTTAAAGTTTATATTTAAATGATTTCAAAGGTTTTGTTTCCCATTCTGTTAAATTGTTTGACAAGTGTCTCAAGAGAGGCTATAAAATATCCAATAAAAAAATCAGGCGGATTAACAAAGGTTAGCAAAAAGAAAAGCAAACGGGCTAACAAAAGTTGACCAAACGTTAACAACCATACTTCTTCTCTAAAAATAAAGTCATGGCATATGAAAAAAAAACAAACACTAATACTGTTGTATTGGGATGCATGATGGATAAGACATAACAAGTCAAACAAAGAGAATACGTTGAGACTGGTGTTATCCCTGAAAGAAGGATTATGAACTAAAGAACCCACCTCTAAACGGTAATCTTTTCTAACGGAGATTGTACATCTGGAACAAGTCCAATAGATGTATGTAAAGGATACGGCTAATGAATCTACCTTGCATACACTTGCATCAGAATACCTCAGTTACCCCCCCTTCCATGCTAAGAGCCGTTCGGAGTGTCATATTTACATCTGTGGGTTACTTGAATTTTCTTGTTCTTTTCTTTACCACCTTTTCCTAATTATTGCTCCTTCTTTTACGAGCCAAACTTATAATCGGTGTCAGGCTTCTCTGCAATGCACTCCCAGTACGCAGAGATTATCCGTGAGTCTATAAAATTCTTTGCAGGTTCCCAAGTGCCATCTGCTTCTTGTAACCCTTCCAGCGTACTTTTATACAGGTATTCACAATCACCCTTCTTATGAGCTACAATAGCTTCAACCTCATAAATCTCTTCTACAGGAATGATTTCATCCTGAGAAAATAATTTTAACACTTCTGAAGGATAGTCCCTTGGAAGCAATTTCTCTTTTCCATTTCTTAGTGTGTGAGAACCATCAGCGTTTAATCTATCAATTATATATGATTCTTCATAAAGAGGATCTAATTTCCCCGGTTGTAACGCTTTAATCATCACGTGGCTATTCTTGGGAAATTGTACAAGGGTATGCTTTTTATCGAAGTTGCCTTTTTGCGCATCTATGACCGCTTTTGTTCTTTCAGCAATGGCTGGGAACACAATGTCCGCCATATGCTTCATACATTTTTATGCGAACCATCCTGAAACCGCGCCAGAAGAACAATCACAACAATCACGACAATTACAACAATAATACGCAGAGCAACAGCAACGAAACGCGATGTAACAAACGGAGGTCAAACAGAATTCTTGACGAGCTTTTGATTCATCACATTGTTTTCCCAGCTCTTGATCACATTGACCATCTATTGGTGAAAAATTTCGATGTGACAAAGGCATTCCATATGCTACGACTCTCGATATGCCAACACAAGTGGAAATTGTCACTAGAGAGCCACATTCACAGTGTCATGGCAACCAGTTTCATTCTTTTCTTGCCACAAGATCAATATTCTGAGGATTTGGCACCATACTTCAACGAGGATGACCTCAAAGCAACAGTTGACCATGTTGATGCGTTGTATGGCATCAAGAAACCAAGACTACCAATGGAAGCGGTTGCCAGAATGATCAATATTATTGAAGACGTCACTATTGGAACGACCAGTCGAGAAACCGCGATCATGCGATTTTTGCAGTTCGATCCTATCCCAAACAAAAGCAAATTTACAATGGCTATTATTGAAATGGTGCGCAAGTTGCCCCTTGTGTCAATCGCAGAGGATACGAACGAATTCGAGCTCAGTAAGCGTTACATTGAGGCCCTTTTTATGTGGACTATTTGATTATCCCGACAAAGGCATACTCTTACGATGGACAAATGCGACAACTTTGGAAGCTCGAAAACATGAGAGGTTTTCGAAGATTCGCCCTGATCTCACCATATCTAGTCGCATGGAATGAAATGGAAAACGACCTATCGATATGGGGAAGCAAAGTCTGCCGCCCAAGGTGCCAGTAACTTTTTTATTTGTCAAGATCTATATCGAACTGCCATATCATGCAAAGATACGCGTGATTTGCAGAATATGGAAGGTGTTTTGGGTCTGCGGGTAATTGGACGAACCATCACATTTTATGTCATCGCTTTGCCAGCTGCAGGACTTTATGTCATGTGCGAGCTGACTAAAATTAAGGTACCTGATTGTCTGAATGATTTGACAAAATCGATAATGGATATGCCTCAAGCATTGCTTGTGCTTGACATCCTTAATCGCGTCTGTAGTCCATTAATTGATCCACCAATGTCTAGTCGTCCCGCATACATAGTTTTACGATGCATACAGGCATTTTTACAATACCTCCTTGTGATGGTTTATTTTTTTTGTAAACAATGCTACTTATATAATACCAGCACCCCGTACTTTGCTAACCTTTGTTAACCTTTGTTAATCCGCCTGATTTTTTTATTGGATATTTTATAGCCTCTCTTGAGACACTTGTCAAACAATTTAACAGAATGGGAAACAAAACCTTTGAAATCATTTAAATATAAACTTTAACATGCTTCGCTAATTCTAGTCATTAACGTCTCTTTTCCCAAGAACTTATTTCGTTTCACTCTACTCTTGACAACTGACAAAAGCTGCTCAATTGGATTTAGTTCAGGAGAATATGGAATAAGATATACATACCGACATCCTCGTGAATGGATATACTTTCCTATATCAGTTGAGCTTTGTCATGAAGTTATAAATAGTACTACGAAAAACATTAAGATCTACAAAGTTTTGCATTAGACGTCCTACCACTTCAGTTAAAACGGAAGAAGGATTCTCATCAATGTAATCCCCAAGAATAAGACGTCGATGCGATTTTTTTTCTTTTTCTCGGAAATGCTTTCAGGGTCTTCATAATTAACGTTTGACCAGACTCTGAGCTTCACGAACGTGGATACCTAATCGTCTCGCAGCAGCAGAAGCATTTAGGCATTTACTAAAAAAGTAAACGAAAAAATCCAGTCTTCTCGTCACCAGAGTAAACTGTATAGCATCGCTTATTGCAGAACTCCATATCAACATCCTCACTATTCCTTTCATTTGCAGCTGGATGTACTACAGGATGAGGTCTTTCTGAGACTTATTCATTAGGAACCGAGTACGAGAACTTATTGTTTCGATAGCAAACAGCTCCTCGTCAACAACAATGTGCCCCTGACTGTCTTTTAAAACAAATTACATACTCATTTCAATGCCTGTAAAAAACTGTAAATTGGAAAAGGAGAGAGAAAAAAAGAGTAGCACCACTTCATTGCTGGATCAATCGACATCATTGTTGGACATGAAGATTTTTTGCACGACATCAAATTCAAAAACAGCGATTTACTTTCTGACATGACTGTAAACTTGGTTCAAATGGAACTCTTATAACACGACAATTAGTATCATTTGTAAGTGTCAACTGCAGTTTTAATTTTGGGAAATAAAGTATTGTGTTTTACTGCGCACGAATTCCAAACAATCTCAATTTTTCTTGAAAACTTTGCAAAGTTGGTCACCGCTCTTAAGCTCGTTGTTACTTCTGTTAATCACTTGATACTGATTCCTTATTGCAACATGGTGCTTATCCAATATTACTGTGAAGCATGTTAAGATATATAAAATAAGCATCGTGCGTTTTCCCAACCGATATTGCAAATTGCAAGGAAAAAGTGATCTTATCATGTTAACCGCATTGTTTTACCAAAAAATCTTTGTGAATGAACGGATGGGTTCGAGGAATTCTTTTTGATGTGCATGCGATAATTGAGAAATGATACGAACAAACAAGAAGGAAAGAAGAAGAGCCTTGGTTTCCTGTTCAAATCAACCTCAAACCGTATGAAATTCTATTGGAGAACGGAAGTGATATTCTTACTCGTTCATCAACTGAATTTCCTGCTTATAAACTCTTTGCCGACAGCACTACAGCCCGCCTCGTGCAGTACATATCTTGAAAAGCAGACCCTGCGGCCCTATCTAGATTGAAAATGGAATCTACGAACTTGCGTAAATCAAGATACTTCATCTCCATTAAGCTTACACTGTTCCTATTATGCCGTAATACGGTTTGGTAGTTATTCTAGCCGTAAGAAAAGTAGTGGCAACAATTATGCCAAATGGGAAAAGACTAAGACAGGTTATTTAACGCTTCCTTGGAGACTTGAACATGCAATATTTTAAGCATATAGAGCATCATAGTTTGTTTTTTCAAATTAAGATTGCTATAAAATGTATGGTATATGGCTGCTATGGCTATTAAAGGATGAATTACAATGACCATAGATGATGGTGTACGTCACTCTTCACAACCTTAGATGAGCGAAAACTGTCAAAAACTAACACCTTTTGCCAAAAAAAGGAGCTACTAAAATGAAACTAAAGTAAAAAATGGATTGTTTTTTAATTCAAGAGAGGTTTATTTATCTATACGCTTACGGTTTTCTCCAAGAAAGACAGCGCTCCCAGAAAAACAATATATGATTTGTCTTACTAATGTGCCTGAGTTTCTGAACAAAATTTCCAACTTCTCGTTATATTTTAAGGCTACCATTTGAATAATAACATAAATGGAAATCGGACGGGAGCTGCGGAATGACATAGTAACTTCTGAACGGTATCATCCGTAAGCTTTACTAAAAAGCTGAATTACAAATGGATTTATTTGTATTCCGGTGTGGTTATTGTAAAATATTAGATCAAGTTAGAAAAGGAAACTAGCGTCATAGAAATCAATATATTTGTTATTACCTTGAAAGCGGGCATGAACAAGAATATGACCTGACTGTTTATACGGGAAATTTCTTTAACACATCTCGTGAGCAGTTGGAGGGACAGTATAGGGATTCTAGAGATAGTTAAGAAAAACAAGTAGCGCTAGTAAATTCCCTTACAGCATGAGAAGGAACGTGCTCTATATCATTTGATCAAGGTTTAACATCAGCTGATTTGGTTGTAGAATGGAATTTTGCAATTACGACGGCACTTATGTTAGCATCGGCAGGGTTTGTGCTACTCCTCCTCCGTGCGCACTCGCAGATCAACAACGAAGGGGGGGATAAACGGTTATCCATTTTTGAAACGCCGCCCATCCGACTAAACCGATCGACCCTTTTTGGCCGAAAACAATAAGGCCATCGGAAAATACCAGGTTTTAGGAAAAGCCATTCCAAAAAGGTGGGTTGACTAAAGAATAATTTAAAACCACATGTTCAAAATGAAGGAATAAAGATCAGAGTGGTTGGCTTCCGTAAAGTAATGAGCTGTCGCCGGATTTTTCGCTTACAAGTTTATGCTCTCGACCGGCGGCCATTCAACTCTCGATTCCGTTCCGCGGTCGATGTGTGGCAAAGCACGGAGGGTCTCGGCTAACAGTTTTGTCAGAGAAAGTATTTAAGAGATTCTTACTTTCCTGTGGCAAACAAAAAAACTCTATAAAACACCTCCTCTATCATTACCCTTCCATCTTTACCGCATCCAAATAACTATTCATAACATGGGTTTCCAATTTCATTTTCCCAAATTCCTCAAGAGAAACTTTGTCTATACTGAGGAGGATGAACCATCATCAAAACCAGCCTCAAGACCAGGTTCTACTCATGCATCACCTGTGACCTCACCTGCAGCCTCTTTGTACGAATACCGGGTTCCGGACAAGTACCTGAACGATCCTATGCGATGTGGCAGACGCCCTGACATCGTGGGTTACTATGTCGATCCTATGGGTGGTCGTATTAGCCACTGTTGCGGACAAGACCCTACCAATACAGGCGCTTAAGTCAAAGTTGTATTTCGGCCCCCCCTACCATTGCCATCCTTCGTCATCATGCTTAGCTCTCACTGTTATTCTTATTCTTAGTACTATTATCATTATCATTATCGTTATTATTATTATCGTTTCATCATCTGGCATTACTCATTTACTACATTTACAATAAATAACCAAGCAATACCACCTGACAAACAGAAAATCACAAATGTGCCTACACAACCGTGTCAAATTTCAAGATCATGCTCATTTCTTTGAGGAGTTTGAAAACCCCGAGAGTATTGTGGCTGACGTGTTTTCCCTTGCTTCATTTGGCAAAGGGCCTACCCAGCAGTACATGGAGGGACAACAATCAAGGTGCTCGTGTCTTCATAAACATGGGGTAGAATGACATATGTATTGATTGATCTCTCCTTTATGACGTGCATTTTTGTACGATCTTCAGTCGATCTTTGTGGCCCCATCCAATCCAACCGTTTTTGTGAGACAGATATGTGGGATTTGATTTCTTGGCTTGCGTACTTGTTTAAATGTAGAGAACAAATATCTCAATTTTATTTAGATTTTGTAGTACCGCTGAGTTCAAGTGTGATACTGGTGCCTGATTTGGCTCGAATCTGGCATGGCCCTTTTGATCTGACATGACTGAGAAAGGAAAAGGAGAAGGAGTCAAAACCTTTTCCACCCGTTAGTGAATTCTCGTGAGTTTGGGTCATTGGTTCAAGTTAACACTCTATTTTTGCAGAAAGAAGCACGAGCATATTCTTATATACTGTAACAGCCATGATTGGAAAGGTCGCATTCCTAGGTCAGCGTATATTTGTCGGGTTTGTGCAACGTAATTTCCATCCGCGTGGTACTGTATACATTGCGGCGATCACTGAAGAGGAACGAAGAAAAAAAAAACAGGATATAGAGGTAGAATTATGACTAGGATGTATAGAATACAGATTTAGTTTGAAAGAAGGAGATACAAGTTAAAGCATGATGCCGGTCAAAGCAGCTGCAGCAACTAGACCAATAACAGGCTTAGCCAAGCTGTTGGCACCCGAATTAGGCTTGGTAGTAGATTGCGTGGCTGTGGAGGCAGTTCCAGAGCTGGAGCCGGCATTGGGAGCTTTAGATTCGTTTGAGTTTGTAGAACCGGAAGAACCTGCAGGAGTGCTGGAGGTGCCAGAAACGGTAGTTGCGCTGGTAGTCGTAGCGACAGGTGTGGTAGCAGCAGATGTGGTAGCAGCAGGTGAAGCGGAAGCTGAAGTTGTTGCTCCAGTCGTGGTGTTAGAAGCACCAGAAGCACCGACAAGGGCACCGATACCCCATGGGATATCTTCGCCTGTGTTCAAGGTTGTCAGCTTTTTACCCGGATGAACAACGCACGCCAATTCTTACCAGTGGGTTGCTTACTGTTAGCAGGCGGCTCTTGCTTGCCATCAGCGCCAACGATAGCGAAACGGGTAGTCCAGGCATACTGATCTTTGCCATCTAGAACAAAATTACGTTTAGGAAAACGATCAGCGAACTGATAGATGCATTCAACTAACCGCCAGTGAACATGAAGAAGTAGATAGCCGAGTGGGGCTCGACCTTGGGAACGGTCCATTTGAAAGACTGAGCAGTCTTGGGATCCAAGCCCTGAGGTTGGCAACAGAGGTTAGTTTTTCTTTTATGGCTTTGCAACGGATTATCCCACTTACAGTGGCAACATTGGCTAGGAACTTCTGGTTTTGGTTATCGCCTGTCATGAAATCTAACGAGACGAAGCAAAAATGAAAGTTCATTAACAGATAGCTCAAGCGGTCAAGGCAGTAGTAGATTAGTTACCAATTTTGAATGATTTCCAAGCAGGGGTTGTGTCTTCCTCTGCAAGATTAAAGAAACAAAGTTAGCGTTTTACATTCTAGATTGAAAACCAAGAATTGATAGGTAGCCTACTCCAGAGAATTTGGTTTTCCTGGCCTTCAGTCCAGACAGTGCCGGGGGCAGGTTCGGATGGGGATACGCCAGCATTCACACCGGCGAAGGCAGAGAGGACAGCGATAGAGGTGGCAATGAGCGTCTTTGAGAAAACCATGATGGAAAGGAATTGGAGAGGGAGCAAGGGAGGTAAAGAGTGCAAGAGAAAGGGAAAAAAGGTGTGTTAAAAAGCAAAGCGCGTAGCACAAACCGGGAATAAGCGTGCGTGGATGACTGCTGGAAGTGGGAGTGTTGCTTTTTTTAGTGCGTTGCATGGGTCTACAATAAAGTTCAGGTAAGGAAAAATTCGGACACTGAAAGTGAATAGGTGTTTAGTGTTACACTTCTGGTAATTAACTGTGCTGTAGTCTCAACAACATGGTGATGGAACGAACCGTCCGCTATTAATAACAAGTATAATTCCATGAAAAGTCATTGAATATTTGGAATACACCGCGTGAGCTCAGCTGCATGATCTATACAGTTAGGCGTTATCAATTGGTCATTCAATTGTTGCTAACCAAACATCCGAACTTGAATTCATTGTAGTACAGTGCTTTGCAATAGGGAACCAGAGAAACTCAGCGGGATGACTTATGCCATTAGAGCAATTGCCATATCCTTTTTATTGTTCTTTGCAGGACAAGTCCCTAATTAGTGAAGCAATGATAATACTAGAGTGATGATTCTCAAAGATCTACAGATTGATATGATAGCCTTCACGTTTTGAGGGCCATAGGGGCTGAGAATAGAGGAAATGAAAGAGAAAAAGGGCGGGGAAGAGATACCGAGCAAAAAGCTGCACAAATATTTCCTGACAGGGATTTTCTGTATCAGAATTGGTATGCAAAAGCTGGCATGATTTGCACGCAGTTATAACTCTGAATTATAGGGGATCAAAGAACAGAAATATAGGAGAAGAAGGCATCCGATGGTGCCTGGAATGGTACTGTTTCTAATTTAACACTGATCAACTATTTGCTCGGTTTGAATAGCCGTTCTTCTGGGTTGTCATTAGCCGTCTGTTGGGAATTCACGTTAAAAATAAAATGGGCTGACAAACACCTAAATGCACGGACTTCCCGCTGCTATACAGTTTGTCATGTCAACCAGGAAATCTATACCTAGCGGAGTTGAATGTTTTGATCTCATTCAGCAAGCTGTTTTTTAAAAACGCCATGCTTAACAACACAACACGAGCAGAGCGCCACAGAAACTCAGCCCCTCTTTGCATCTTACGGCTAGTCACACAAGGACCCTTAAGGAAACGATGCCAATCATCGTGAATTCCGATCAATCAAAAGTATCTCATTAAGCGAATGCATCCAAAAGGGCAACTAAAAACAGAAGCCTCCTTTTTTAAGGAACGAGAAGGGATCTGAAATATTTGCGATACAACAAGTAGGATGTAAAGTAGATAGGGCAGGCTATTTCATCCAAACAACATTCTAGAAAAGGATAAGGGAAGAAGATACTTGAATAATAACTACTCGTTTTCTTCTACTACTATTTACTGATACTGCAGGTTAATTGACTACAGAAACAGGGCGATCGAGCGATAGAAAACCAGGTGCACGAGTTAGCATCTTGTCCGATTGCCGGGCAACGTTTTATTCAGTTTTTCAGAGATCAAATTACTCAACTTGTGTTCCTTCTGTAGAATCTTAATCATAATTTGATTCCGGAATTAGCGAAGCTTGCCTTTGTTATTCTTGTCATTCATTAGCCTATCGGACCAATGGCAAGGTATCACTTTACATGGTAAAAAACATCTTGCATTACGTTGAGCGCAACACAGATCAAATTATGCATCCTATAAGTGGTCAATTTTAGAATGCAAAAACAATTGTGATACATACGAGTTATTTATACTTATCTGTGCGAATGCTGTTGATTCCTAATCGTCAAAAGACAAGGAGCGAGCATGGATGTTTGTCCGGAAAGCTCAATGCAAAATTCCCATCATCATGCATATAGGCCCAGTTAAGCCCGTTATATAAGCTTTTTATCCTCGTACATTCTTTAGGCGCATGGTCAACGTACACTTTGCCGAGTGACGTTGTTAAGCGGAGATCACTTGCACAAAACCCGAATTTCAAAGGTGAACCGGAGCCCTGGCAATATTGTTCGTTCGGAGAGGCACCAGATGTTATCAAAAGCTATGTTGAAAGTATGGCAATAATATGTTTAAGGAATAGATGTTTCTAATACCTTTTTTACCAAATTCAGCGCACACTGACCACTGTTTCCAGACCACGTGTGATCTTCTCGGGTATTCAGCCCACTGGTACCCCACACCTTGGCAACTATCTAGGTGCCCTGGCAAACTGGGCAAAGTTACAGGAACCAGATCCAGTAACCAATGAGACGGCAACAACCTATTACAGCATCGTTGACTTACATGCCATCACCATGCCACAAGATCCAGCTACCTTACGTAAAGCGAAATTGGACATGGCCACTGGCCTGCTCGCATGTGGCGTCGATCCCAAACGTAGTATTTTGTTTGAACAGAGTCAAGTGCGTGCCCATGCCGAACTGGCATGGATCTTCAACTGCATTACGCCTGTGGGCTGGCTTGGGCGTATGACACAGTGGAAGGTAAGGCGATTCTTGGATAATTTTCCTTGGCCCTCGTTTACACCGTTGTTTTTTCTATCCTTCCAGAGCAAAATGGGTGGTCCTAACGGCAAAATGTTGTCACACGCACAAATCCTGGCAGATGAATCATTAACAGCTGGCCTGAAAATGGGTCTATTTGATTATCCAGTTCTACAAGCTGCTGATATTGCACTATACAAGTAGGCGACTGAACATTAGTGTTCATGCATGTACTTATGCGAATATACTCGGTCTGTTTTTTTCCTTTGCATTTCCCAGGGCTACCCATGTACCTGTAGGCGAAGATCAACTTCAACACCTGGAGTTGGCTCGCGATATTGTTACAGCATTCAACAACACATACAAGGCTGACGTCTTCCCCAAGCCTGAGGCCATTGTCCGTAAGTGCACTCATTTAGTTTAAACTTGATTAACTTTAATTTGAAAATGCTACATTTGATATCACAGCTCCTGCAACCAGGCGTGTCATGTCTTTACGCGAACCTAACAATAAGATGTCCAAATCAGATCCCTCCGATTATGCACGAATTAATTTAACCGATGCGCCGGACGTTATTCGATCCAAAATCGGTCGTGCTGTAACTGATTCCATCCGAGGCGTGACATATGACCCGAAAGAAAGACCAGGGGTCTCCAACTTAGTGGGTATCTACGCTGCCGGACGTGATATCGATGTCAATAAAGCTCTTGATGACCTCAAAGACATCCAGAGCACTAAAGTCTTCAAGGATCTCGTTGCAGAGGCTATTATTACCAAGCTTCAGCCAATTCAATCAGAACTGACGCGTTTGAAAGCTGACGTTGGTTACGTGCAGCAGGTTCTAGCCTCTGGCGCGCAACAAGCGGATGAGGTGGCCAACAAGACGATGGAGGAAGTTTACAAGGTTATAGGGTTTCGATAAACTGATAGAGCATAGCATAGACCACTAGATAATTGCTAACCCCACGGTAGCAATTAGACGTCTGTGGCCCATAAGATACAAACATTTTTTAGATATGGCCCCGGTTACAGGCTGTATATTGCTGGTGATTGATTATGAAGGTTTGCTAAATTGTGAACGCACAGTGTGGAAAAGTACCCGAGTCTGTATAAGAAACTGTTAATAACCTACTGCATCGTAATGCTTGAAATACAGGAAAATTTTACGCATCCGTTACGTTTACTTTCCGTTAATTACTTTGATGCAAGGCGTTATAAGCGTACAGCGTCTCAATCTGTCAAATTTAGCATCGCATCTACCAGTGAACTCAGTTTGCCAGGGATCCGCGGATTGAGAAGAAGGAAGTCACGCTTGACTTTCTCATGCCCTCCAGTTTCCGACAAGGGCTGGTTAACAACCCTTCTTCTTTTCAGACATGGCAACTCCGAGATCGATTTTGCATGGCGGCTATCACCACCAATTGACCCGTTTGTGGCAAGCTGAGCGCCAGTTAAAGAAGAACATGCTTATGTACCCTATCTTCATTACGGACGATCCAAATGCGCTCGAGCCCATTCTGTCCCTTCCGGAGCAATACCGTATTGGTATCAACAAACTCAAAGCATTCATTGAGCCGTTGGTTAAAAAGGGCCTTGGTTCTGTCATTCTCTTTGGAGTGCCTCTGAAGGAGGGTGTCAAAGATGAAACAGGCTCCCGTGCGGACGACGAAGAAGGTCCCACGATCTTGGCCGTCAAGTTGTTGCGCAAAGAATTCCCAGAATTGTTTGTAGCCTGTGATGTTTGTCTTTGTGAATATACCTCGCATGGCCACTGTGGTATCCTACGCGAGGATGGGACTTTGAATAACGAATTGTCAGTCAAACGTCTGGCAAATGTTGCCTTGGCATATGCTAAGGCAGGTGCACAGTGCGTCGCTCCTTCGGACATGATGGACGGCCGCATCCGAGCAATCAAAGAACGCTTGATGGAGAGTGGCCTGGCGCACAAGGTGATGCTCATGGCCTACTCGGCTAAATTCGCTGGCTCCTTCTACGGTCCTTTCCGTGATGCAGCGAATTCGGCCCCCGCTTTTGGTGATCGTCGATGTTATCAACTCCCGCCAAACGCCCGTGGTCTTGCTCGCCGTGCCATTCAACGTGACATGGAGGAAGGTGCAGATGCTATCATGGTCAAACCAGGTACTCCTTACCTTGATATTGTCCGTGAGGCAGCGGACTTGGCGAGCGATTACCCCATAGCTGTGTATCAGGTATCAGGCGAATACTCGATGATCTACCAGGCCGCTAAGGCTGGTGTTTTTGACCTGAAGAGTGCCGTCTTGGAGACGACCAACGGTTTCCTGAGAGCAGGCGCTACACTCATTCTGACATACTATACCCCGAAACTGCTCGACTGGATCGACGAAGAAAATTAGAAGCAAACAAAAAAAAAAAAGAGGGCGTTGGCAGAAGTAAATTAAAGAATTGAACGTCCGGGAAAATGTTAGCTTTTAGGGATTTGTCTGGGATAGTTGAAGTTCGTGTAACAGGACCACTGTCAGCACAATGCTGGTTTCTAGACATACTACTTTGATGTAATAATAAGAAATTGTTTTAGGACATATCCGAAAAGCTCGCTGCACCTGCTTCCAAGTGCAAACCTGCTTCTCTCGGTCATTCTGTTAACGGGAGAAAGAACTAGTTTTCGGATAAATTTCGAATTTATCTCCGCCTTTGATGAATTAAAAAACCTCCGTGCAGTTTTGTCTAAGCGCATTTTGGGGTTTCTTTGTTACCAATGAAGGCTGATCAACCTTCCGACCTCGAAGGTCTGCTACCCGACGAATACAGTGATACACCAAATGCTGGCTTGACGATGGCGTATCAAGATAGCCTTACAATAGAAGAGCATCAAAGAAGTGAAGATGTTCCATTATTGTTGCGAAATAATTCACAGGAAAGCGTCTGTAGCGACTGGATGACATATGCACAGGAAAAAAAGCCCATAGGGACAACGCAATGGCTGAAAACGGTGTTATCCATTTGTTCACGACATTACAGACGTTGTATCTGCGGGTGTGCCATTGTTTCTGTCTTTCTGTTTATTCTGTTTGCACTCTTCAGCGCATTTTATTTTTCTCCTGCGGCAATCCCACCTTCCACCCTCGCCGACAAATCGGCCAATAGTACTGCACGGCTATTAACTCTGAATATTTTCATGCGACCACCGGGTATCAAGAACAATTGGTCTGATTACAAGGAAGAGCGATTAAAATACATTATCCGTTATATCTTGCCTCAATACGATGTAGTCACCCTTCAAGAGGCTTTTGCATTTGCTAACCGGCGCGTTGATCATCTGATTGAAAGTGCACAGACTCTCGGGTTCAATCATCATGTGGCCTCCCCAAGGCACTATCCCTGGGAACTGGCAGGTGATGGTGGTCTGCTACTGTTATCGCGTTTCCCTATTGCAAAAGCATTTCGTCTAGAGTTTCCTCGAGGTGTACACAGCGATTGGTAAGAATAAGGAGAGGGTGATATAGATATCTTCCAGTCCTTTTCTTTTAGATGACTTTGTTTTTATTTTTACATTGATGTTCTTCACAGGTTCGCGTACAAAGGCGCTCTCTATGCAAAGATAGAGCTTGATTCCAACCATAGCCTACACCTTTATACCAGCCACACTCAAGCATCGTATGATTTCGGAGGAAAACTTAACGAGAAAGATACGGAGGTACGACTCGGTCAGTTTGCGCGAGTGCATCAGTTGATGTATGAGACGGCAAAACATGACAATCTTCCAATTCTGCTTATGGGGGATTTAAATGTGGATGCAACTGTTCATGACAATGAGTCGGCAGTCAATGCTAGTTCACAACCATACCATATGATGATGCAGGTTCTCCGTGGAGATGGTATTCAAGATAAAAATGGCGAAGGTCATCTAGTGAAATACGATCATCCTTGGCGCCTAGAGGACCTGTCTGATGTTGCCTACCAAGAATATGGTCATCATCCAGTGACGTTTGGTGACATTATCACAGCAAACGGAGTTGTTCAACCTGCCGAAACCGTGTTAACACACCGAGACCAGTTAATGACTAAGCAAAGTATAGATCGCATGTTATGGGCGCCAAGGAGTTCATCTACTATACGCTTGACTAATGTCACTGTGGAAAAGTTTATGGTCAAAGATAACGATCAATTGACAGAAGACGAACGAAGCAAGTTACCCTTTACACAAGTGTCAGGTAAAGAAAAGCAAACTACTGTTGAAAAAAGACACAAATCACATATTACATTTAACTCAGATCACTACGGATTAAGCTGCATTTTACATATGGAATGAGGTTGGCAATCCGCATCAGGGTCAATCTATCATAGAGTGGGCTTTGTAAAGTATAACCATATTGTCATAATCATTAAAAAACAAGAAATGCATGTGTGCTTTGCTGTGCGAATCTCACACAATGCAAGTCTGAGAAGTTTATCTATCCTGTCAAGCTGTGGTGCAAGGAGCATTTGCATCTGAATATATTGGGGAGGTGTCCTTTGAATTCCGTAGCAATTCATCGAGCTCGGTCGGCAAAAGACAGACAGGGTCGAGTCAAGGCCGATCATCACAGGAACAAAATTTTACGACAAACCTAGAGAGAAGAAGTGGAAGCCTCCGATAGCGATAAAATAGCTGTTGGTCAATTCTGTTTTGACTGTCTGGAGATTATATGCTGGAAGCATTGCCTTCTATAACTCCTAGTAACTTTTCTTCTGACTAGACTCATCTGCTTTTTTTTCTGCACGTGCGTTACCTTGATGGAATATACCACATTACTACCAAGCAGCTCTGTGTACTGCAACTCAATGTCTTCATAAGCTACGTTCAGAAAAGGCAGCTTGATGGGTGCAAGTCCGAAGTTGAATCCTATACCATGACCTCAGAAAGTTTGGTCCGACGTAAATTGAGCTGTTGCTGCTTTCGAGTTACACGGCCCACGATATGCAGAACAAGAAACACGATATCCCGTCACCGAAATGTAGCTCATCCGATACAAACCTTTGTACAAGTGGAACAGAGTCAACCTTTAATCATACACAATCTTCAACGCAATGCGAGCCTCCCGTCATCAATGTTGTCATAAAAGGAGGTAATGCCTTATCCACCAAAAGAAACCGTTTATGTCAACCAACCATTTCGCAGATTCGGTGTTATTCAAATCGAAGCGAGACTGGAGACGGGAAAGATTTGAGCAACAGACGAAAGTGGAGTCATTACCGCTAGTCAGTCGTTCGCACTGGAGCTGGGAGGGGGAAAGACAAAGGTACGTTAACAAAGCAGGCAGCACGTATGAAGGAGGTGATGTGCAGGTCCGGATACTGAGTTGATTAGCTTGAAGAACGTAGCGTTACAACGAAACTTTTGGGATCATATCGTGGAAAAGGTAAATGATGCTATGTAGCACGAACGATTTCGACGGACATGAGCAAAAAATAGATCCAATCTTTGAATTCGTCTGATCCAAAAGAGGCCTGGGTACCGATCGTAAATCAATTCCGAAAACTACGTGAAGGTGTTTATGCATCCAGATGGAGCCAAGGAGAATGGGTATTTGCTTTGAATGGTAAAAAACGATAGACAATAAGTTTGGGACGCTGACTTGTATATTTGCAAAGTATATGAGCAGTCTGTGCTTTGTTGTCTAAAAGCAGGGGACGAAGATGAATTGCATAAAAGTATCCGAGGGTTAGTTGAAGAACTATATACGTTGCAACCGGTAAGTTAGAATTGGTGCATGAACAATATTGTCCTAAACATAGCACTAGTCATTGGAAGATTCGTATTATACCGCCCTGTATGTAATCTACTTGAGTTTCCGAGATAGTGCTGCAGCAAAAGATCGTATGACACGACTGAAAAAGGACACGCACGAATATGGATTTGCACGCCATGTTGTTTATTCCGTTTTGTCCAAAAACCCCATCAAGTTTTTCTCACTTTATCGGCATGCACCGGATCCTTATTTTCAACTAATGATGGACAACCATGTCATGAATATGCGACGCCATGCTATTCAAGTGATGCGTGCATCATACTATTCAATGTCACTGGAATGGGCGTCCAAGTGGCTAGGTTTGGCTGTAGAGGATGTACCGGCGATGTTGGAACAGCTCACCCAACCAAATAATATCCGCATCGATCCGGAGCAGCAAGTTGTCCATTTCCCAAGGCACAAAAAAAAATAGTGTAACACATGTCGCTTAAGTGGCAACCCTAATCCTGCCGAATACGCATGATTTTATTTTATGTTATTTGTTCTTTTGTGCTTCTTATAAAGCTAAGAGGACCACTAGCTCCCCTCTTTCTTTTTCAGTATAATGCCAGGACCAGGAATGCTACTTACTTGCGCTGGAGCAGCAAGCTGTGTAGGCGCTGCCGCTTTTATAAACAATCGAAGACACAAACTGGCAATGGTGCCAACGGAGTTAACCCAAATGCTACATCGAAAAATGGTAGAATTTATACGTTTCAAATTCTATATCTTAACACTTTGATTGCATCCAGATTGATAATGTTGAGGACGATTCATTACTATGCACAACTGACGTTCTCAAGAAAGACAGTTTTCAGCCTGACTGGCATCACGATCTACAAGTCTTGATGTTTGTCATTGGAAAGGATTGATACCCCAATTCGCCTCCTATAATATTCTCATACTCCATCCTCAACCTTTCTACCGTGTAAATAATGCATTCAAGCGATAAAACAGCAATCAGACCTCAGTGTTAACATAGAGCGTCCCCTCCAAGATTCCCTTTTACAAGGATGACTTTGTATATACGATACGCCTTTAAGCAGGACAGCAGCATTTCAGTTAATTCGAACAGATCCTTGAATAAGCTCCACTTAGAGCTTTGCAATAAATAGAATTGAGCGGAGATACGTGTTGGCAATTTCCTACAAAATCCCAGATAAAGGGTTGGATCATCATGCCATAGATCGCACTCTGTGTAGCTATGAGTCGTTCACGGCCTTGCTATTTTGAAATCGATGTCATGATCATTCGTTAGTTCCATATCCTTTTCCCGCTTGAAGTCCTTGATTTTCGAAAGAGACGCGCATATTTGCTTGCGCTTAAGCAAAAACAAACTTTAGTGCCAGTGAATCAAAAAACCGAAAAATGACACGTAATGACCTATGGATCACTCTTCTCCTTTTGTCCCCAATGCCAAAAGCTACGTTTGATAATTGTCAGGTTGGTTTATGCAATGCTTCTTCTGTTGTTGTTGTGTACTGTATATTTCAAATGACAGCAGCAAAGAAACCAAGTTTCTCTACATGTTCTCCTTTCCGCCTCTTCTCCTGTATAGCATTATCTTCTTCTATTAATTTCGCATCCAACTGCTCTATCAGTGGTCGTGCCAATGTCGTCGCAGTCTAGTGTTCCGCATGTAAATATCGATATGGCTGTCTCTTTCCTTTTACCTGAATCATTTCCGTCAGTAGACTTGGCTCAAGGCTACCAGCAGCTGCTTTTTGTACGCCACACACCTGGCCTTCTTTATTTACTCCAACAGTCAATGTCACCTGAGAGCATAATTCTTCAAGGATCGTTGGATCTGTGATATACCGCTGACCGATCTGCAGCCACATCCATTTTTTATATTCCTTAGCCATCTCAGAAGGTATCTCTATCAAAGCTTTACCTTGTACAAAGACACAGCAATAGGTAATCGTTGCCAGCCTTCAACTATTTCGGCGTCTTCGACATCATCCATGACTTCGAATTCATACTCTCCTTCACCAAGATCCTGAATCTCGGTCTTCGGAATACGTGTATTAAACAATGCCGCACGAGCTGTCATCACAATACAATCCAGCAAATTACCCGCACAATCCATAACCTTGCATACATCATCAGTGTCTTTCCCTTCCACAAATACTGAGCATCGTTCGTCGGCTTACCATGGCATCAATGTGGATGACCCAACACTGTTGGCCGGGAATAATACATAATTTGGCAAGATCAAGTCCACTTTGAGGTCCATTTAAAAGTCTATCAAGGGCTAACGTCAAGGAATTGTTGATATCATCTGCCCCTCGTCCTTCGAACTGCTGCGATGCACTTGGTGAACTACAGGATCAAGAACGTGTTCATGCTTTTTAGCCTAATCTTTTTCCTTTCCTTTCTTCTTTCGTTGCACTTCCGCATTTGACGTCGTACCACTCAACATTGCAGACAATTCGCCCTTGGTTAGGTTGGCCATGTTCTATTTCACCGATTTCCACTTTGACACCGACGAGGACATCCGTATCCCCTAGACGACATCGTGCGCTGCCGCTCGCTTGTGATAATAAACCGGTCTCGAGAACCAAATGACGGTATTCTAAACAACCTCGGCCATCTGCACGACAGTCGTTTTCAACACCTTGCTCGATATATTGCTTTTCCGCGGGTGATATCAGTGGTGCAGGCATAACGAGGCTAACGTGAGTTCTTTGAAATGAATGAAAATCCCGCTTCCTCTCCCTGAAGAAACAAGCCACGCGAATACACGTTCAAGTAGGCGGACAAAATTTTAACCGCCTTGCCATCCGAAACGGGGTCAAAAGGTCATTCATCCGCGAATCACTGCAGACGCGAAATGATACTTAGAAGACTCAATATCAAAGTAGTAAGCCGGTGACTTTTATTTGCATTCCAAGTCAATATCACCTTGATAATTTCTTGAGAAAAGCATAACTTCTACGCGCTATCTGAAATAGAGATTTCGCAATGCTGATGCATTATTCGGAAGATTTCACGTGTAAATAATGGGTATAAAGCTTGTTTGCTACTGTTACTTATTGATCACAATCAGTGTTTACAGGTTAATTACTTTTTGTTTCTCTATTTATCGTTTGGCTTATTCTAAGATGAGGCCTTTTCATTCTACATTTTGAAGGATTCGGCTGATTCCACAACGAAACAGCGGAGACCTGTTACAGTTGAGCCACTTACACTGGCCTCAGCCTTGCCACATTCAAGTATGGTCGTTTGTTAAACTGCCGGACATTTTTACACAAACATACCTTCACTAAGTTAACTTAAGGACTTCAAACATACCGCACTGATATTCATTGTAGGCGTGATTGCTCTATAAGTAAACGTCTGTTTTGCAATATTGTATGAATCATCTTTGAGGAGTCCAACATGCTTTAGGACTGACACCTGGTTTGTTCCGAAAATCGGGCTATATCCGTAGGAGGTCGCAACCCACTATCGTAATAGTAACGAACTGTATGCTAACCTCGATATCATCACTGCCTTAAGAGTACACCCATCGTTATGACGAACGGTATGAATGTCTAAAAGAGGGGCTGTCATGCAGCCGCGCTCATTGAAGAAATATGCTGGAATATCTCCGTATAGTTAGTTCTTCATTTTGGAATAGCATGATGGTTTAAAACAATAAAACACGCGCGCTTTTTCTTTTTGTGCATATTTGTATGCGATACCTACTCTGTTTGAACACGGGCAATCAGTTGAGCATTTCGTTTGTTTGGAAACCAGAGCGTTTCAAAATATTCTTCAAAGTTACTTGATATACTCGAAATCCAGACCTTCCATTTCTCTTCAATTACTACACTTCCAACATGCAATTGCTGTTTTCATCATCCGATATCCTAATTCAAGTGAATGATAATAAGGGCTTTGACGTCCGTCTGTTCCTGTAGGTTCCTAATATTGGTGACACAAAGTCGGTTGAAACGACTTCTATTTGTTTTTACACAGTTGCCTAGAACTTGAGAGATCTCCGTACATCAGTTCCATTTTTTTTTTAACATCAGCTTTCTATCTTTGTACAATTGGTCAAAAGAAAGGGAAAAAAGAAAGGCGCAGAATTTTTTCCCACTGTCACTACTTTGTTCCTACCGACTTACAGCATACAGTTAATATATCCTTATATTCTCGCTCGATCCGAAGAAGCGTTGCTACTTAGCTTAGCTTGTAAATCAAACATAACAAGCTTTTGACGATAAAGCAATGTCGGTTATATACAAATTTATCCGGTTTGGTTTATTTATTCCATGATCATGTCAGCTACTGCCTATTGTGCTTATCAAATTGTTTGTTCAAAAGCTTAATTAATTTGAGACCGATAAGCAATCGAAACTAGCAAAAGAAAAAGGATCTTACTGGCAAGCTCTTCAAAGTTCAAGTCTGACAAATCCATTCGCAGAATACCATGGTTCCCTTTGGAAATAATTAAAATATTTTTCCTTAGATACAGAAACAAGAATATGCGATATCCTACGAACCTGTGCCGTCCTTAAGCTAGCTGCAAGATTCGGTCATCTTACATGATTTGGATTCACTGCGGTTTTTGGGAATAAGTCAAACCTTTCGTGCTATACGAAAGAGCCACATTCCGAGAACCCATGAGTCAATTTCCTTTCTGTTACGCTCATGAAGTTTGTGCTCTTTGTTGCTTTGCCATGGGCAACGCGAAAAGTATGATCACTATAAAGAAAACGATTGGACTTCCCGTTTTGAAGCATAAGCTGCATTATTTTTGAAATCCGCATAAAATGCGAGAGGTTGCTTTTTTTTTTTTGTTTTCCTGTTCAATTTTTGGCCTTCTTTTCCTTTTTCTTTTCTTAGGCTTGGTTGTCTCCCTTAACCGTTGCCATGGTGCTATCCGAAAACGATCAAGAAGATGTATTTCCACGCCGTTTCCCAAATACAGGCCGAACTCGCCAAATGCCACCAGCTCCACGTTGGTTGCCAAAGCAACCTCAACCTGCACAGAAAAGCACAAAATCCACGGATGACGACGACTTTTCAACGGCTATTTCATGGCCTATACTTTTAGCCATTATACCCACGTTAGGGGCGTTTGTTGCAGGCAGTGCCGAACTATGGAGCGATTTTGTGATGATTTTATTAATTCTTTTCTACGTGTATAAATGGATCACAGGCAAGTCAAAAAGTGAAACGCGGGCGAAGTGCGCGCCATTTCTTTTCTTTTCTATTGCCAAGGTATGCAAGACATTGACCATTCACTTTCCGTGTCCCAGTACCCTGGTCCTATTACGAAAGCGCCCGTTGTTGTCGCATCATCCATCAAAACGCCACGCAACATCACGCTTCCGACGAGAGCAAACGACGGGATTACGAACGCCGACAAGCGGTAATGTACGAGTTACGGCGGCATGAATTAGTGGGTTTGATTTGGGTCATTGTATCACCGGCCATTGCGGGCTACACTTTGCAATACAGCCGTTATTTTTTAAGTAACCATGAAAGGTATCTGAGTTCGTTCAATGTCACTGTCTTTGTGTTGGCTGCGTCGATCAAACCATTGGCACACGTCATGACGCTCTTGCGTGAACGAACCTTATACTTGCAGAATGAGATGCAGTTGCAGGAAACACCGACCGAAATACTTCAAAGAAAGTTGGACGCTATGGAAGAAGAATTGGTCGGATTACAAAAGGCATTTGCCACGAAAAAGGATTTGGGTCAGGTAATAGGAGAGAACAAGAAGGTGACTATGATATTTAGAGTCGGAGGTGAAGAAAACGGAGGGGAGAGAATGTTATGTGTTGTAGGTCTAAACCGAAAATGGGCGTTACATTCAGGTTACGAACGGATTGACGCCGACGGTTCAACAGTTGTCCAAAGCCGTGAAAAGACTTGAAAAGAAAGAACTGGACCTTCGTTCATTTTCTGAAGGCCGGTTTGCCTCAGTGGACCGGAAGATGCGCGAATTCGACCAGTTTATATGTTACCGCATTGAACAAGACCAGCGCAAGTCAGCCCAATGGACAATTGTCAGCCTCATCTTCTTGCCTCTGAATCTAGCTTTCTGGATGGTGAAACGTATGAGCCACTTATTCCCATCATCAGCAGGTCTGTTGGAATCCTCAGAGCAACAACAGCAGCAGCAACAACAATCTACGACTGTGCGCCGTCGGTCATCCTACGCAAAGCATTTGCCACACACCACCAACAGTACGCCTTCTTCCCCTGCCCCTTCTGCAGATCTATGCGCATCCGATATGAGGTACTCTGGTGAGGAGATGTCCGGACATCGATCCTCTTAAAAAATCCATTATTTGTGAATCAATCAATCAAAAAAAACCCCCCCAAGCCATTCCACGCCTCTCTTTGTATACCTCGCTTTTTCTGTCATTTAAAATACAGTCTATAATTCGTTTGGAATTATTCGAAACATTTATGATTTTTAAGTTAAGCACATAAGAAACAAACAAAACGTTGCTACATAAACAATCAACGTTTATTAGAGCCGACACCATCGTCATCAATGTAACTGCCATCCTCATCATCATCATCAGCTAATATATCTTCCCAACTCTCTCCGCCTAATAGACTCGATTCTGGGGAAACGGATCTTTCAGGTTCAGGTTCATTAGACCCATCCACATTAAGGGATGGGTTTTCCACCTCGGACAAGGTTCTGTCTGACGTAGTTGCTTCCTCGCTGTCCCAGATGATTTCTACTTTGGGAGACTCCGGAGGTTGGACAGCGCTAGGTAAGTCAATCTGAAACGGCAGTTCATCCTAGAACAAGCACGATCAAAACCGTTTTGAGTCGGCCATGGATAGGAAGGAGGGCTACCGCAGTTCCCTTTTTTTCTTCCTCTCTCTTTCTATCTCTATCTTGCTTAGCTTACCGGTAGAAGATTCAGTATATCACCGCTATAGGCCTCAATTTCTTTTTGCAAAGGTAATAAACGATTTCGCAGGAGCGATGGATTGGCAGATAGCTATGAAGACGATTCCCCGACGGGGAATGGGCATGAGTATGCATGATTCTGCACATGCTTCCGAAGCATGTTAAATATCTCTACTTGCACGTTTGACAAAACATCGACCGTCTTCTAACAATGTAAGCTGCACTAATAGAAATATTTGTTTTGGGCTTTTTAGTATTTCTTCCAGAGTAATTACTCACCTTGATTCCGACTGACTTGACGGTTCTTGATCTTGAAGATCGGGTTTCGACCGAGGATAGTAGGACGGTCTACATGAAGTGGAAAGGTTTCTTGGGTTATTACATCACGAAGAAGCGCCATTGGTTTTGACATGAAAGGATCAGGACAAAGTGATAAGCTGCTTTAGTCTTCTTTTTCTTGTGACGAGAAAAAGGGAAACGGCGTTTCGCGTGTCAGTCCAAATTCTTGTTATTGGCCCAAGCTTTTTTCCCTTTTTCCTCCTTCCCCTCTCCATCATCGTATTGCAAAAACGTAATTGCTTAAATCTCTTTTCATTCCTTTCTTCGTTCTTGCTTCTATCCAACTTACTTAGAAGCCAGCAATAGGCACTAGCTCATGGACCACGTCGCGGATGGAGACTTGAAGCCATGGAAGGTTGCCGTCGTTCTAGCTTGTATCTTTCTGACATGGTACACGTTCATGATTGGCCTAAGTATATTAGGACAGTGGGTTGGGTAGGTTTTTTGAACTGGAATGGCAAAATAAAAGACAATGCTGGATGTTGACACTTGTACCGGGAACCCTTTTCGCAGTCAGAAAAGGTACAGACGCAAACCTAATCCGATTTCAGCAAAACTGCCAGCAGAAGATGCACCGGGTGTGTCCATCCTACGACCTCTGAGAGGACTTGATCTGGAGTTGGGTGAAAATTTGCGTTCATCCTTTGAACAACAGTACCCGAAGTTTGAGATCATCTTTTCAGTGGCTTCAACTGACGATCCTGCTATCCCTGTGGTCCAAAGGTTAATGAAAGAATATAGAGACGTGGATTGTCGTCTGATTGTAGGTACGTTTTCGTCGAGATAGATAAGATCATGCATGAGGGAAGAGCACTGAAGCAGATGTCCAAACAGGTGACCGGCAGATTGGCATCAATCCAAAAGTCAATAACATGGTAGAATCTTACCGTACAGCAAAGTATGATATCGTCTGGATTCTGGATTCGAATGTACACGTAGATCGTGATACGCTTGGACGATCGGTCGATATGTTGATGCAACCAGGGATCGGATTAGTGCACCATTTGCCCGTCGCCGTGTTGCCTTCCTCTTACGCCGCGGAGATCGAACATGTGTTTCTAGACACCAACCATGCCAAAATGTACCTCGCTATTAATGCGGTTGGTGTAGCATCATGCGTGATGGGTAAGTCTAACTTGTATCGCCGATCGGATTTGGATCGTGTCGGTGGATTGGAAGCGTTTGCCAATTACATGGCAGAAGACAATATCATCGGAGAGGCGTTATGGGGTATGGGCCTACGTCATTGTATGAGCGCCGACTCTGCCTGTCAGGTCCTGGGTCGCTTGTCTCCGCTAGAATACTGTAGACGCCGAGCGCGATGGGTACGAATCCGAAAATACATCGTTACCGCCGCAACGCTGACGGAACCATTCACGGAATCGATTGTATGTGGCGTCATGGGTGCATGGGGATCTTATGTGCTCTTTGGGGTCTCGTTTTGGGCCTTTTTCGGGATCCACTGGCTGGGTTGGTTTCTCAATGATTATGCTCTCTACAGAACCTTGGTCGCCACCTCATCGTTCCGTAGTCGACGAGTTACCCAGCCCACGTATAGTCAGCAGCCTGTGCGGTTTCTCCGTTTTTGTCGCGCTTGGCTGGCGCGAGAAATCTTGGCTTTGCCACTTTACCTTTATGCTATGTTTGGCACCGAAATCTTATGGCGTGACCAAAGCTATCGATGTTTGTCGGATGGAACGGCTGTGGCGATGCCACCTAAAGCAACCTGCCTTAATGATATTACGACGTCCCTACTCTCCGAAATTGAATATGATAAAGTCCAGTAAAGCAACCACGTTTTTGTGCATTCTCCTTATTCACTGTACTCAGAGCCTACTGACCTTTATTAAAGAAAGGTATCATTGTTTCGCTTCAGAGATATTTTGTTCATTGCTGTGGCATCCGCACTGTATCAAAGCCGATAGTATAAACAAGCATTAATATACAGCTTTAAAACAATCAATGGCGATAGTCTTGATCATTTTCTTACCTTCACCGGATTTGACTACGCGTTTCTCGCTTGTAGATGTTTTTTCTTTTTCTTTTCTTTTATTGAGGGAAGTCTGTTCTGTCTTGTTGGCTTTCTTGGCTTTTATTTTGATGTGAAGAGTGCTCTTTCTTTTTTATTGGCTTTTTTTTGGGGGGATCTTCCTTTTTGCTTGCTTGAGTGTCTTTATCGCCTTGACATGAAAGGAGCACAGTAAAAAATGGTGGGTTTGAGGAGTAATGGGACTAGACCATCCAAATCACTGCGTTAGCCTGGGCGTACACCTTTGGGCTGATCAGACAACTTGAGGCAGAATAAAGTGGTAGAAGCCAATAGCTTGACAACAGTAGCTGCAAAGAGCAGTACCTCTCACAGATAGTTGTGGGCCTTTGGAAACGGTTATACACGGTTTTTGACATGATTAAATGCATACCTCTTTCTTATTGAAATCACCATAAGAAAAAACCTTTTTTTTTTTTAATAATGCCACCACGGCCATGCTTTGAGCGGAATGCAGACCTGTTGAAGGCGCCAACAGAATAAGTTGTTCAACCAAAGGAAGGCATCTTGACAGTTGACATGAAAGCAGCGAGAGATACCATAGAAATGTCCGCAGTAGAGGGATGTTACGATAAAGGATGGCTTTTAAAGGCACGCTTCTGCTTACTGGGCCATTTTTGTCCAATTACTTTATCTCACATAGAGAATGCTTTTCTTCCTTTGCTTTCCCCATGGGTGATATATTTTTCGTGTTGTGAATGTCTTGCTTCCAAAAAAAACATATGTACGTTTATTTTAACAGAAGTTATACGCGACAGTGGCATCTCTGCGTAGATCACTTTTGCACAGATCACCTTCATCATATTGTGTAATGCAGCTGATGAACCTTTCTCATCACGAAAATAAACTAACCGCCTTGATCGTTCTTCAACTGAAAGTGTATCTTTCCTTTCATTCACTGTTCAAAGTTGACACTATGCACATCAGAGCTTGAGTGCTTTATTTTCTGGTATTCGCTATCCGTTATCGCTTTTTCCTTTTATGACATGGCAGTAAATTACCATGAGTGACCATTCTACCGGGTTAACTTAAAATTAAGTTTGACATTTGGCATTTCTGTGAATGACTGTATTCCTTTACTTTTATTCCTTCCTTGAAAGGTAGAGAAGGAAATAATGGGAGACATTCTTTGTAGCTCATAAAGTAGGTATGAAAAGTGGATGCCATATGGTACTTTTTTTCTTGTTCATCAATAGTAAGTGAATATCGCTCATTAACAATTTTTCTAAAGCAGAAAGCGGTATTTTCACATGATTTTTTTTTTTTTTTGCATTGATGGCATTAAGAAATAAATAAACCTTTCAGATACCGATGACTGCAAAAAAAATTTATCAAAAGAAAAGTAAAAGAGACTAAAAGGGAGACTTCCCTTTTTACTCAAAGAAGGGAAGTAGAACGTCTTTATTTCTTAAGGTTATGTAACGTACTTGGAAGTGTGTGGCACTGGGGCAAGACAGAATCGTCTCTGGCGATCATGCGCAATATCAACTGAACTCAGCTCGGAACTTGGGAATGAGGGTCAGGCCACACAAAAGAAGCATGACTGTTTTGAATCAAAAAATATGATGACCGTTCCAGAACCAAAAGACATTACAAGTGCAAACAGAATACCGTTGGAGCAAAGTATACTGCTGATTGAAATATGATTCCATATGATACATGTAAAAGAACAAGGTAAGGAAAGGTAAATGTACAGTGCCCAAACGAATGTCTGTCAGTTCGCTCGATATGGGTTGACACAGACTGTCTACACATTGTAAGGTGCTCAGATCATTGTTGTCAAACGGGGATGATTTCCTGCCAAAATCTTTTGGACTCTGGAACCTTTCTTTCTTTTCCTTTCTCTTTTACTACGCGAGGCGGCTTTCCCTTTGAAGTTCTTTTTTTCTTGCTTCTTGACTAAATTATGACAATCTGATTGTCTTTCCATCTTGATAGATAGCTTCTCATCTAGCTGGCAGTAACAGTAAACAACACTCACGGCAAGCATTATCATTTGTTGTAAATAGACCGGTAAGGTTTTACGCGTTACGCGTTATTTTAGCTTGTTCTATTTTTTAACTCTTCTCATTAACCATCTTCAACCCTAGAATACCTCATAAAATGCTCTTACACACAACCATGGTAGTAGTAAAGGTAGGTACTCTGACATAAGGTAAGTGTCTCAATGCAAGGTAAGTGACGAAAGATAAAGTAAGGGTAGAAATAAAGAACGGATGGGGTGATATGGAGTGCGGTATGCTACGGTAGATAGATTTAGTAGATATTTTCTTTGAGTGTGATCTAAGTGCTTTGAGATTGTGAACATGAGGAAACCCATTTGTTAATTATGAACACATCAACTTGAACACAATAGGTGGCACTTTCTTTGTAGTGTTGTAGGTAAGTTTTGCTTATTGCTTTTTCTTCTTTTTTCTGCTGGAAAGCCGCCCTGTTATGTTGTTTTTGTTTTCTTTTTCCATCCTTTTCGACAACTCCTCTGCTTATAACGATCATGCAGCACCAGTGCAAATATCCCAGGTACAAAGCAACGCGTGTCAATTTGATGGTACTTTCTTTCCTTCTTTTTCTATTATACAGGTTTGTCCGTGTCAAGGCGCCTTGTAGGCCAGGAAAAGGCAAACTGGTCTTTATTCAGTAATCGAAGGGCTTTGGTTCTTTCCGAGCACTTTGTGATTGTCTTACTATTTTTGTGCTTAATAAATCGTTTACTTTATGGGAAAAAAGCAGAAGTTCAAAAGTAAAACCGAACTGTTGTAATAAAAGAGAAGGGGAAGGGCATTGAAAAGAAGTAAAGAAAGAAAGGTTCCAGGTTCCAAAAAATCCTGAGGAAATAGTTTGGCAAGTTGGGAATCGTACGTGTACCAAAGGAAGCGCTAGAATACATTATCACAAAAACGTGCTTAATGTAGCAACTTTTCTAACAAGCACTATTCAGGACACTTGAGGCAGCCCTAATCGCTGTTTTTGTTCTGGTTTACGTACAATTTATGATTCCAATATGCGATTCACTGAAGGAATCCTGAGGAAACGCCAGGATATGAAAAGTCTATAACTGGAACCGCCGGGATGCCGGAAGATTCTTCTAGTAAACCCTTGCATCGACATAGAAATGTAGATGAACCAACACTGTTCGGCAAATCCAGAGACTAGGAATCCTTGCTATTGGCCAAAGTAGTCCTTTAAAGCTCTCCACTTTATCTGCCAAATTAACTTGAGCAAGAATCCTTCTTTTCTTTTCAGTCAATGAACCATTATTAACCCTAACTGCGGTCATCATATCGCACCATTCTTTCGATTGATTAGCTAAAGTTTTCGCATTCAAAGGAGTGGCAGGCAGAGATTGTTAGCCAAAGCATACCAAAACCTTTTCCCTGAAGGTATGTCCCAATGAGTTTGCAGACTATTGCTTACCTTTGCCATAAAATCAGACATAGCGGCCTCAAATTTACTTATCCAACTATTCACTTAATTGAAGTATATACCGGCGCTCGCCCCTGTCATCGTGACGTGAACCTCGCAACCCATTGCTCATAGCAAGATCATGCAAATGACCGGGGAATCTTTCCAATGGCTGGTAAGTACAACGAACAAAAATAGTGCTGTAGTTGAATAGAACTGTTGGAAAACTATTAAAGCATTTAAATTTAGGTCCAAGGCAAACACGTTTGGTATGCCAGGTGAGGTGGAGAAACTCCTGGATAGGCAGACATATCAGCTAAGATAAGAGCGGCAGCTTTTATATGTTCTAAGAGAAGCTTTTCTCTGCTGGCGTTCCACTGGACAGATGCTTGGGATTCTGGTATGCTAGACTTTTGCTGTGCGAAGCTGAAGAATCACCCGGGAAAGAGCCCTCTAGCGCCAATGAACCGAGCATCGTACTCACACCGGAGCCAGAAGAAGTTCCTGCTGATGAACCGTAAGTTTTGGAAAGATTATTAGCTCAGCAATCGTCAGGTAAGTGTGGTTTTTTTTTTCTTATTTTGTTTCAACCATCCCATGTCCAGACATTGTTTACCGGATCCATCTCTCCTGTTCGCTGTGTGAGCATCACAGATACCGACTAGCCCATCTGCTACTGCACCAAGTAGCAAAAGGCAAGCCTCAGGATGTCAAAGGCAAATCCGCCAGACGACAAAGAATATAGTCAAAACAGAGGACTTTAGCAGATAGTATGAAACAGCGATAAGAACTAAAGGTTAGCCAGAAGTGCTAAAGCATATTGCAATGTAACGAAAATGCTTAAACTATCGAGTCAATACACACAGTACAAGATTGGATACAGAAGGATATGTAAGCATTTTTAAAATGGATACCTAAAGATACTGAATGAAATAGCCAAGGATGCCTAAGGTTTCCTAAGGATACGTAAGGATATATAACGATACTAAAGGTATGCTTGAGGATGTCTGACTATACCACGGGAAGCTAAACGTATAATAATCTCTAGAAGACGTGAGGATACATTTAAGCTTATAAAAGGGTCTCCTTAAGTACCGTCAAATCCGCTGCCGATTTCTTTTCCCATAGTGACAGCCTATCAATCGTAGGGTCTAAGATATGCAACAAGGATACAACATGTCTATGTATAAGTTATCATGATCGCGTTAGCTATTTTATAGGAAAATACATGTTTATGGCAGTATATGTGGGTAGACACGGGATAGACGATGCTTTCTTGATAGCGAGTAGCAGTACAAATGAGGCTGAAACTGGCATACTAAGTTAACGTTCATCATCAACAGGTTAAGCGGACTTTTACTCCAGCAATATTCATATAGAGATGACGAAGCATGGAAAATAAAACGGGGACAATTATCTAGCTTCACTTAAAACTCCACTTGTTCCTAGTAGCTTGCATAGAAGGTTCCTGTAAATGGCAATAGCAATGCTTATACAAAACATGAGAAAATATATCTGCTTCGAAGAGCAGAGCTAATTTACAAAAGGAAATAAAAAAGACTTTTACTGATCAACTCCGTGACAGGCCATTTCTCTCCCACATAATGAAGACAAGCTGAGAATCATGTTTCGTTTGCATAGTTGTGTTGAGATCATAAATACGTATATAATTGATCCAATGGGATGATAGAGGTATCCAATCAAATCATCAATTATCTTAACTACCTGAAATGTTGCCTGAATGGCTGCATATTTGTTTGTTTCCAGAAAAGCAGTGTACAAACATGACAGTAGTACTGCTCTTTGCCTCGGCTATCGACTATCAAAACCACTACTTTGTGTATCGTTTTAGATAGTACGAACTTATGGTGTGTTAGAGAACGAGGTCTTGCCAACAATGTATGCCATTTACGCTGGACAACTGTTAATCCCATAATGTAGTCTCTGGTGCTAGGTCGGCAAGTAATATATTGCGTCCGACATTGGGAACAGGTAAGTACTCCGCTATATGTATATCATTGGCCTAGACCCAGGTCCTGGAAGAGAGCAACCGACCTACAGTCAGCCGAAACCGGGATTGGCGGAATTAGGATTGTCCCAAAGTGTGTTGTGTTCAAATCCAACCTTATACTCGCTTTGCGACTTTCTTGCCATCTCCATGCAAATAAAACAAGCCGTTCGTAAAAAACGAAACTTCAAAAACCTTGCATTGGAAAGCTCACCTGTCGTGCCAGTCTCCTGCGATGCAACACTAAAGTCTGGTAAACAAGAAGAATATGACAAGCTTTATAAAGACCTGAGTGATCTCGAGATCGGCTTGGAGCTACGTCTCGATTTACGGGCCGAAGATCTCAAGACATTGGAAGAATTGGGAGCCGGTAACGGTGGCACAGTATGCAAAGTGCTCCACATCCCGACCAAGACGATCATGGCAAAAAAGGTGCACAAGCGCACCCTTTTCACAATGCTCACCATCTTTTTGGCAGACCATATACCCTCGGTCCCTGTTGGACTCACCTGCATTCCCGGAATGGCCTTCAGCTGAAATTCCAAGTACTAACTCAGTGCCGTTGTCTCAATCACCGGTTCCTGAAACAACAGAACTTCACCCAAAAAAATCGGTATCCTACAGTCTCCCAGGTGCTAAGACCGCTACACTACCCAACAGTACAGACTACACCCATCAGCGTGTACCTATGATACAAACAAAAAGTCAGTCAAAAAAGCCGCCAGTGAATCAGCGTTTGTTGGTGCGAAAACAAATTATGCGAGAGATGCAGTTTCTTCATGACTGCAATTCCAAGCATATTGTCAGTTTCTATGGTGCCTTCATGAATGATGGCGATATATCCATTTGCATGGAATATATGGATGTTGGGTAATTAGATGAGAACAAGAATGACTCAACATGACTTGGCATAGATCTTTGGACACTATTTACAAGAAGAGTGGACCCATTTCCATGGATATCCTCAAGAAGATCGCCTATGCGGTAATGCGGAAATAGACGAGGTCAGCATTTTTGCTAAATACCATAGCATCATTAGATTGTGGATGGACTGATTTATTTATACGACTGCCACCGTATCATTCACAGAGGTAAGAGCTGACATAAATTTTTGCTAGACCAGAATGCAAAATAGATTAGCATCCGATTAGATTTAAAACCCTCCAACGTATTGGTCAACTCTGCTGGCCAGATAAAAATATGCGATTTTGGCGTCTCGGGTCAGCTAATTGACTCGGTAGCAAATACCTTCGTTGGAACGAGTTCTTATATGAGTGTATGTCCAAATGCAATGACAAGAAGGAAAAGAAAAAGAGAAAAGAAAAAGAAAGGAAAAAGGAATAAGGAAAGCCAACGCATCAGATTTATTTAGCCTGAACGTATCTTGGGGTCTCCTTATTCCGTTAAATCAGACGTATGGTCCATCGGTATTACACTAATGGAACTTGCTCTCGGACGGTTTCCATTTGCGCCAGACGGCAAATCGTTGGCCATCTTCGAGCTGTTACAGTACATAGTGAACGAACCGGCACCAACCCTACCGAAAGATACCTATCCATTAGATTTTGAGCAGTTCCTAGGCATGTGGTAGGTCTTTGCAAACATGGACCACACCGTGATTCTTCTAAAACAATTTGTTCTTTTCATTCTTTAGTCTGGTGAAAGATGTCAATGCACGTGCTACGCCAAGCGAACTCATGGTAATGAAACAGATGTCTGTGCTCAAAATTGACATATCACATGATAGAAAACACCGTATCTTGAATCGGCAGCGAATTTGAAAGTCGACCTTGAAAGGTGGGCAAAGAGTCATCAAGAGATATCAAAATAAATCCTCCAAAATACCGTCTTTGATCGTATCAGGCATCAATCAAGGAAATGGGTTGTATCTGACTCGGTCCTGTTATATGTCAATGTGAAATTGGTCGCTTATTAAAGAGGACAAGGGAAGAGACGGGATGATGTTTATGTAAAGAGTACTGTTCCAAATACAATGAGATAAAAACACAAAGATTGTTTTTAGGATTCTATGCTTGTTTTTTTTTTGTTTCTGTCATGCTTCGTTTCAGCTCTGCATGACTTATCTAAGACGAATTTATGAAGATTTCTGCTCTTGATGAAATGCTTTCGCAAAGGTATCAGCCACAATGAGAGGAAATACCAACGATGCTTCAGCATAAACTTTGACTGTTCGGCTATTGGCTCGAATTTTGCCCCAAGATACTGCTTCATCCGGACGAGCACCAGCATCGCTGCCATCGTACTCCTGCGCAGTGTTGATGTAAACCGCGTAGTCCGCTCCATTTCTCATCAGGTTCGCATTGCAAATATGATGTTTCACCAGACCCGCGCCGAGGATGATCATACCCGTTTTTTTGGCAAACACAGCTTCATTGTTCATATTGCGAATGTCAGCAGCTATGTCTACAATCAAGCCTGGATTTTTATAGGAGTGAAAGTAAATCATATCGCCGAGTGATCCATCCGTGATAGCTGGGCAGTATACCGGGATATCGTTCTTTGCACACCAGTAATAGATGCTGGATTCATCATTGATTTCATGTCCCATTCGTTTGATCATCGCCGAAGGGGTCCATATTTTACCCTGTCATTCCTTTAATATCACTGCTTTCCTGATTTTGCCTATGTCTCTTTCTTTTACCTCGTTCTTCTGTTCCTCCAACATCTTATCTAAAATAGGGATGATCCAGTCCTCAAATTTGCAATAGTTGTTGTTTGGCACAAGCAAGTTTCCAATGCGGTTCAGTCCTTGGGATCGTAGGGTGCTTCCCTTGAGGTGAAAGTCACCGAGATAAGTGGGAGCAATGCATTTGATAAAATCTTCTTCCACGCCGCCAGCGGTCGTTACCAAGACGTCAACCATCTTGTGCTGCACGAGAAAACGAATGATTTCACGTACACCTGATGACACCAAGTTGGAGGTGTATCCCAGAAAGATCTTGCATTTTGTCTGTCTACGGACGTCCATGTCCTTGTATTTCTCTGGCTCGTCCTCGGCAATAGGTTCGTCTGACAATCGCCACTTTCTCTACATTATTCCATAAAAAGCCGTCAGCACAGATCTTGTCATTTTACAAAAAAATAAAATAAAAAAAATTACCATTTCTTCTACGATTTCAATAGCTTCACCAAGACTACTTGCTTGAAATCCCATAGTTTTATAACTTGACATGAGGTCGGACAAGGTCAATGGCTTATTGAAGTTTGGCCCTTGAACAAGCACCGAGTCGTCTGGCATTTGAACAGACTGGACAAAGACGGCAGCTTGAGCATCGGACTGCTCGTTCACATTTCCTGGTTGGGCCATGAGAGCAGAATCAACAATACACCGGAAAGAAAAGTTGCAGGTCTTTGGTTCCCATTTCCCAAGTCACTTTTTTTCAGTAATTCCCGAAAAGGAAATCAGGTGGGTAGCTCTTTCCTTTGGCTACAAAGGGCAAAGGATGCAAAGGACGGATAGAATAGGAAGGTATTTGTTTCTTTGTTACCAGCAAAGACCATCAATTTTCTATTTGTGCAGCTCAAGTCGATAAAAGGTGCGTTCCGGTTGATAACAATCTATCAAGATAATAGGGTTTGTTTGTTAACAGCGGTCAGAGTTACAGAAAACAGACCAACTTACTCCGGTTCAAAACAAATCCCGTACAAGTTACTACTTGTTGTGGGTAAATGCTTGTTTGTATGAAAATGCGATGTTCCTGAGACTAAAGTATGAAGATATTGGCTTCCAGCCCACGAAGGAAAGCTTCGTCTTCATTCGCCCAATGCCCAAAACCCTTAGAAACCCCGATATTCTTTTAAAGACCGAATATACTGCCTTTTACCACAAGCCATGAATGTGCAATTATGCCTCCCATCGGCATGAGATTCACTCGCATTCCTACCAAACTGGTAACTGCATTCGTTGCATTTGGACTATGTGCAGTTATCCAGTGGCAATGGCCGTATGCGCTTCATTCGGCCTTATGGATCGTTCAAGCAGGGATGTTGAGCCTCTGCGCTTTGCTGCTCCTCAACATGGGCGTCCTTTTTACCTATGTCAAATACTTTGTAGCACCGGATAAACGACGGAAACGTCACCAAGAATTTCAACCGCTTTGTTTTATTCAACCATCTATATGGCAACGCTTACAGGAACAGCGAAAGAAAGATAACGAACGCGGTAAACCAACACCCCTCTGTGAAACCTCAGCAGACATATCAGAGGCATTCGAAGAACTCCTGTCGTACGTTTTACGAGATTTTATTGATTCTTGGTTTGTTCATGTCTCTGGCTCTCTCTCCGAGATATCCTTTTCAAAATCGATCGATGGCATTATACGATCGGCTGTTCTTGCTTTGAAAAAGAGATTGGAAGAGGCGGATCTACTAGCTATTTTGCTAAATCGCATTATACCCAAAATCACATCTCATATCTCCGAATTTCGGGCAGCGGAGATGTCCTTGCGTGGTCGATCCCTTGAGCGATCGGTGACACAGTCAGATGAACTGGATTTGCTATTAGCATCCCAGTTTCGTGGAGGAAAACTCCACCCGGCATTAACAACGGCAGCCATGACAACCAGACCTACTGAAGTTGTTTACGTACGACAAGTAGTAGATCAGTTGTTACCGCATGTTGTAGATGAAAAAGAGATCCAGAGTGCACCTGTGCGTGTGATTGTTCGAGAAATGGTCACATGTGCTCTTTTACAGCCCATATTTGAGATGATAGCCGACCCGGATTACTGGAACCAGACAATCGACAGCTATGTAAGCCATACCGTCCCCACCTTGTTCTCTCATATCTGACTGATACATTCACGTTAGCTTGGAAAAGCAATACGAGAACAGTGAGAGAAAATAACTTGCGGCTAGATTCTATAGGGTTGCTTACAGAATAACCTTTATCCTAGGAAGATGGTGCGGAAACTGCGTGAAGTACTGAATCGTCATTCTACAGATATCGACACTGTCGTAGACGATTATACGCAAGATCAATCGTCTTCCAAATCCGCGCCACCAAGCGGATCAAAGAGAGGGCGACAGAAATTGGGGCCCATGAGTCATTTTTCTGCTGTGTTTTTGGGAACTGGGTTAGAGGATGACTGGGATGAGCAGGAATTCGATCCAGATAACAAGCGCCAGTTCGGCGTGGGAAGTGTGCGTATGGGACGACGCACATTTCAAGAATTTCTCAAGATGATTGAGGAAGAGAAAAATCTATTAGATCTCAAGCGTGTCCGAAATGACATTGTGACCCAGATACGAAAGAAGAAAGTACTTATTCGTACGTTATTGACAAAAAAACTATCTATATTTCACTAGAACATGTCGTAATCAATTACTTAGTTGACAGGGATCCTGAAGAGGTTATTGACGGTGAAAAGGTGGAAGATGTCATAGTTTACATCAATCGGCTCAGCGTCGCAAAAAAGCGCGTTGATAAACGTATTGCGTTTCTCTCAGGTGAAAGCAGTGATGTGGTGAGCCGCAAATAAAGAAAGAAAAGAGGAGACAGGTTGAGAAGAACTCATTTTCATAATGATTACAGAGAATCACTGCTTCTCAGTTATTTGGAGCACGCAAGCCGAGTGTTATCCAGGTCCCACAAACGCCTGGGCATAGCCTTTACGACATCCTTACCAACACATCAGGTTTGTCATACTTCATGGAATTCATGGACCGTCGCGGGGATATGATGAGGCTTCAGTTTTGGCTTATTGTCCAAGGCTTTAAGAACTCGGATGCCTCTAGCAGTCTTGATCAAAGGCGAGATGATAAGACGTTCTTACAAGATGTCAAAATGGTCTATGATATGTATTTTGCTGAGAATGCACCCCATCATTTACAAATATCGGATCAATTGGATAAAGACCTACGGGACGCGATAGCTCGTGCCGAGAAAAGTACAGATAATGATGACGACAATGCAACGCTAGGGGATATGACACGCCAGCGACTTTATCGGATACAGCAACACGTATTTTGGCAGATTGAGAAAATGCATTTTCCGTACTTCAAAAGATCCGATCTTTATTTTAAATACCTTGCATCTTCTCCGAATGCTGCGCCAGATATACTTCCCGAGAGACGAAGTCTAGACGAAAATACGCTGTTTCGTCGATCAAGCTCATCTACGCTCGCCGATAGAAGATCTTCACAAGGGATCACACCGGAAGTGATAGAACGCACAACTTCAGCGCACATCTTGAAGCGCGAAAAATGGACCACAGACGCGGTCCATAAAGCGGGTTCAGATACCGAGGTCAATGAGCGGTCCTCTGTTATCGAACGAATACGAAAGCCAGAAAACATAGCGTCAGGTTATGGTCGATCTAGAGGACATGTACGAGCCGTTTCGGAAAACACCAGTAGATCATCTCGGTTTTTATCGTTATCCAGAGTATTCGAATCAGCCCATGATTGGTGGAAAATGGAAGGAAGGGAAAAGATCTATGTGGACGAGGACAATGGCAAAAATAGACACTCTATACATGGATCCATCAAGTCTGTAGACACTGAGGACTTGGATACTGACGACGAGGGTATCATGAGTAGATCGGCAGCCACGTTAGATGATCAGACGCAAGCCATTCATGTTCGTCAGCAACTCGTTCGGAGCAACACAGTCGATGCTGTTGAAGCAGAGCTACAATCCATCATTGACGGCGGTGAGACCGCTATCGATGAAACAGAAGAGCCGTATCCAGAACCAGAACTCAATAAGACGGACGAAAGCAGCTTAACTCCCAAAAAACCTTTGGTGCCATATAGGCCATCTCCATTATTGCTCTATGGTGCTCGTGGTGTCAAATCCAGCATGGCAAAGCCTGTTCAAAATGTCTATAAGTTACCGTCATGGACCTCTTCTGGCGGATCTAGTACAATATCAGAAATTGCGCATGACCAGTTAGAACCGGTAAATGACAAGGAAACAATAGACAAACCTATACCCCAACTTTCGTCATCCATCTCCGATGGACCTTCAGATACTTCCAACGTCCATTTGGCTCCACCGGGAGATTTAATGCTCGCAGCCAAAGTACAAAAGCTATCGGAAGAAATGGAAAAGCTGATTCAGCAGGAAGCCATTGTGGATGCTCTGATAAAAAAAGCCGAGGCCAAAAACAAGATAGAAGAATTAAGAATATTAAAGAAGAGCAAAAATATGTTTCGGCGCGAATTACAGCAGATGAAATATCAAAAGAGTCAATACGAACTACAGGAATCCGAAAACGTGCTGAAACCTGTAAGTTAAATGAATCTTCGCGAAATTGGATCTAAAGCCACGCTTAGGAACGTACCAAAGTCAGCATCACGAGCTCAACCATTGGCTCAGACGACCATGGCGAATTTGCGCTTTATGTGATTGAAATCCAACAGCTGGGTTTCGATGGAAATTATGCATCAGGTTGGATCGTGGCTCGTCGGTATAGTGAATTCTTTGCATTGCATCAGAAGCTTAAAGATCGTTATCCTGCGGTGAAATTATTTGAATTTCCTGCTAAATGGCCTTTGTTGACGCTGCAAAAATCATTCGTAGAGGCGCGTCGAATTAACTTGGAGCGATATCTACGTCGACTGTTGGAAGATACGAGTATATGCAAGAGCGAAGAGTTAAGAGCTTTCTTATCACAGCAAAATATATATGTTCCTGGACCAGATCATGATCAAACGGACGATTCCGAGTTTGGTTTCTTCACGTCGTTTCCAGGGTCATCCAGAAAAGCCAAGTCGAATAAGCAGAAAGATGCAGGCGATGTTTCCCCACAACGGATCAAGTCGTCCTCAAGTTCGTCTTCGTTGGCTTCGAACAAATCACCATCAATGCAGAATCTGCAGCGGTCGATTGCTGCGGATGCTTCAGGCGAGCATACCAAACCATCCACAGGATTTATGAAGCATATTTACAAGACAGTCGCTGCTGGTATTGATGACATGTTCGTCGGTCCCTCCATGCTTGATCTGATCACACAAAGATTGGGCGAACAGGTGATGGAATTTTCTTACACTGGCGAGAGAACACATTCCCGCACAAGCTCTTCGAGCGGGTCTCATAAAAAGGCGCAAAAAACCGATTATACTGAGACAGCACCCTTTAGTCAGGTAGACTTTGCGCAAGAAACGTTTAAAAACGTAGAGGCAGAAGGCATTACCAAATTCACGGAGCCATTATGTGCATTATTTATTGAAATGTTTGAACTGAAAGAAAAGAATAACTGGCTCAGACGGCAGGCTGTAGTTATTATTTTGCAACAGATCCTGGGCGGGACTATTGAACGGTAAGGTATGCTCAAGAGGTTCATAGAATACTTAGTTTCATTCTAGGAAATTACGTGAATCTGTTCGTTTTTTGCATTCTGAACCGATGATAGTTTATTATTTTCGACGGGTCATTGATAGTCTTTGGCCCGATGGCGGGCCACTGACATTTAAGCCGGCGAGACGTGCGGATGAAAAGGCGCACACTAGGGAGGAAGCCAATCGGAAGTTATCCACATGGTTACCCGGTAAGTTTTTTGCAGAAATCGACTGACAGAAAATAACCGTATTGTTAGATCTGATTGGTAATATGGTTGGTCGACAAAACGCGAGACGAGGTGCCCGAAGGTTATTCACGGTGTTACAGAATAAGCGACTAAATCAAGATCTGGTATACACTTTGTTTGATGAAGTAGTGGCGGCCCTTTTCCCAGAGTCATTACCGGAAACAGTAAAGCCATCATCATCCAGAGACTGGAAAGCGATATAACTAACCATCACTTGTGTGACAGAACAGCGGAATTCATCGATCCATCAGCATTTTCTTTCGGCTCAGCAGAAAAAAAGAATTCCAAAGTCTGAATCATTTTCACTTGTAATTACACCGATAGTAACAAATGTATTATTCCTTAATGCGAAAAGATATGCATCATTGCTTAAAAAGATCTGCTTGGTTAAGAACGTCCCCCGAAGTCGGCACATCGTGCGGTGTCTTGATGCACAACGTTGCAGAAGACAATAATGATTCGTTCCGCATACAAGCTCTTTAAACAAACTGCTTATGCACGTTATACTCTCATCAGTACAATGCGGAATGACTGGACGTACTTGTTTCTTTGTTCCTTCTATTAATGTGTCGGTGCGGAAATTTCCAAAGATCATTTCTTTGTTGAGGCTAGTTTTTGTTTGCCTATTGTAAATGTGCTTCGTTTCGTTTTGTCCGGTCTTTCAATCTAGGAGAATATGAAGTTTGTTCTTTTTATATCTTGTCTGCGGACTTACTTAGTTTCCTGACAGCACACATGTTATATCGCAGACATATACGGCAGCAATGAAAGAATCCGTATGCAAGCTTAGTAGAGGCATCCATTCCCATATGGAAAAGACCAAGTGATTCATTGATACAGTGCTCCAACCGAATCTATAAAAGGATGATGTTGTAATGGTGTAACATCGACATTTTATTTTTGCAACGCCGACACCTGTTTTCCGTCACTGGTGACAAAAAAGAAAAAGTTTAGACAAGATTGTACAGCGAAAAAGGAAGAGAGAAGAAAAAAAAATAAATATACAGTATACAGATATAATGAGGACTAGGGAAACAAACATAAATTGAAAGGGAAGAAAGGTATGTGTTATTTAAGTGCTGTGCTGTAACCGTATATCTTTGCTGTAGTCTTGGTAAGATGGTGGTGGTGGCGCAAGTTCCTCTTGGGGTTTATAGACAGGAGGTGTGGCTGCTGTGCCGCTGTGATAGACTTGGTAAGGATGACCGTGATATGGATTTGTTGAGCCATCCGGCATAGCGACATACACATGCTGGTCATGACCGGGTGGAGGGACTGGGTATCGATTAGTTGCATTGGCAGCTTCTACGGTGAACAATAACAAAGCTTTGTCAGTATGCGAACGTACGATGTCCAATTTTTCTTTACCCATTCGTCTCGCGATGTCTCGTCGTCTCTTGAACGCAAGGAAAATCATGACGATTAAGAGGACAAGAAAGGCGATCCAAGCAGCATTATAAAAGCCGACCATTGTTTGAATAATAATAAGGAAATTGGGAAAAGAGGTTGAAAAGAGGAAAAGGCGAGAGAGAGAGAGAGAGGTGAAATGTCTTGGCTGTCCTGTGCCCATTCCGCTTTTTCTTTGATGACGGAAAATAATTTAACCATTACTTTGTCAGACTCGAAAGAAAACTATTCACATGCACAATCACAAAAGCAATCTTTTTTTCTAACAGCTTTATCAAATGACATTTTTCCAGTGCGTCAAGGAAATTTGCGAAACGCGTGTTTTATATTTTAGAAATACAATATCCAGGCACACATACGCACGTACACACACAAACACACACACACACACAGAGAGAGAGAGAGAGACATATATACATATATATGGTATACTTATCATGCATCCTTGGTGCCTCTAAAGAAAGAAAAAATATATTTTGTCCAAGAATAATAAGCGAGGGAAGCGAGTGCTAGACCTTTTGTGCGCAGCACATATATCCTGTTGCATTGAGACCCACTGTTTGATAAATGCATCATCGCTGAGCAGCTGAGTTATCAAAAGCACTTCTGAAAGGATTAGAATGTACCGTATATTACTGTATTTTGTCCCCTTGATCGCAGCCCTACATCTAACACAATTTATCGATCACCAATTCCTTATTCTTCCTGTAGAGCAGCTAGCAGCTCGATTAAAACCCTATCCTTGGCGCATTGAGACTAGATACAACTTTTCTAGAGCATTTGACGGCATATTATTCAGCAGTTTGAGCGGTCCATTACTTCGAAACCTTTCAACTGTTGCCTCTTGGCTTTTTTTCTTTGCAGTCAGGAAACCCTGTTGTTCCTTGATCCAGATCTATCAGGCTGCGGTTTAGCAAGGATAGCATTTCAGTTGTCATCAATCTCGCTTTCAATTCAACGAAGTGGAATGGGCGCCATGCTTACCATACCTCAGCATTAGGTTTCATCTGATAGAGTAATGCATAGGCCGTTTCGTCTCTTTGCTCACTTTGTCTCACATTTCTGGTTGAGGCACTTTTTCTACTGTATCCTATTGCTTTTTGAACCCCTGGTCGAAGTTGTGACACAGGATGGCAAACCAAACAGAAACGCCAGCCGCAATTGTCTGTTCTATGGTAAAGGTTCTAATTAAGGATTAACCGAGCCCCCTCAAGTTCTGCTCACAAAAAAAGAGCTAATGCAGTAAAAGTATGCCAGCTTCGACTATACTTTGACATTGTACACTGTGTTAGGTTAGGTCTGTACCTATGGTATTAATTATTGTACTGAATGTAGGGAAAGAATTACTACATCAGCATCAGCTGTGTATCCTTCTTTGACATCGTCCCAAAAATACGGGTTCTAGGTTATAATGCCATAGTTAAGCTGAGGAAAATACGAAACGATACTTTACAGATTTTGAGTAGGAATTGTACTTTCGCGATAATATACGACGCTGTCATTAAAATGCTTCCGTTTCTTTTCCATTGAGGAATATATTGCAAAAGAAAAACCCATCATTCACTTTAATCATGGACTATATCTACTTCGTTTCTTATGTCACATTTTATCTATTGGTTTTTGCAAGGTAATTTGCGCCAGCTAAAAAGTACTTTTGCGACAGCTTTGGCTTTGGATCTCTCTTTTTCACAGGTGCAGACTTTGCTGGAGCTCTCTCCTTTGGTTCTTGTAGTAGAACTTGACGTAATTCTGAGCTGTTCTTTCTTTGAGACCCACTTGTCTACCCGCAGCTGCTGCAGACTTTCCTTCATACGTTACTAGATTGAGCAATATACTAACTGTTCGTCAGTGTAATTCCGATATGCACCGCGTTTATTCTTGCGAAGTCGAACGTTAATTGCCCTTCGAAAATTTTGTTGCGAGTCGCATGCAGGCACGCTTATAGAAGCATTGCGATTGCACATTCAACAAATTGTAACGGACTATAGCAAAAGTGATGGATGAAATAATATATGAAGATGATCCATAACTTTCAATGCAAGGCGCGGTATTATACAGACAGGTATCATGAACGTGTGGATGGACAAATCGTTCCTTATCTGACTTCACCCTTGGGTAAGGTCAATGATAATCAGCTAATTTTATGTGAAACCTGTCTTTGGGCGACTGTTAGTTTGCACTTTCCTGTAGAATAAATGTTGTCAATACAAGAAAAAAAAAAGAAATGGTTTACTGTGAGTACACCTGATTGTTATCATCCTTTCTTCCTTGTTATTTCTTCTTTTACTGTTGAACTCATCATGGATGATTTTGCGTTTTATATGCGTTCGCTTATCTGGTCTTTTTTCATGTTGTCTCTGACCGCCTTGACAGGCAAAGACTACATGCAGAAGAAAAAGGAAAAAAAAGCCGCTGATGTGGAATTACAGAAGCAGCTACAGGAGGAGGAAAGGTTGAAAAAAGGTACGTACACAACCTCATAAAAGAAAGTTAACTGACAGCAACCAACCTCAGCAAATCAGTCGCAATGTAATTCTTGTGGACTCTGGGGCCATCAAAACATGAAGTCAAAACTGTGTCCAATGAGAGAAGTCAAAGGTTTGCAATGCACACTGCTATATAATGTATCACGCTTAAAGTATAACAAATAGCTGGTACTAAGCGGACGCGCCAGCCAGAAGCTCAGAGTGTGGCAGTCAAACGAGCAAAGAAAACGGGTCGAGCGAGTAAGCAAGCAGACTCCAGTAATACCACCTTTATAGCAAACCCATGTCCTGCATGTGGTTCCACTGAACATAGAAGCACCCGGGCGAAGAGTTGCCCGCAACACACTAAGTCGACCGAGGAGATCTTAGAAGATCAACTCGGGAAAGGTTTCGAAACATTCACTCGAAAAGTTCCTCTACAATCCGTTATCGTTGAAGCACATCAAGATCAGTTCCGAAGAAAAGTTCAAGAGCTTTCACAATATACCAGAGAGGTGATTGCAAGAACTCAACTGTTTGTCAACCAGTATATACTTGATCATCAAGTAATTCCACCCATCTGTTTCACTCAAAATTTCTTCTATTTGGTCACGCAACTTGTGCTCAACAAGTTAATGACAACTAAAAACGATAAAATGCCAACAGATCTCAGCAGCTCGTGGAGAGAATTTCATGACAAGCACCCTCAAATACAACAAACACCCAGCACACAATTGAGATCATCTGATGTATTATCAGAAGCTTGTGTATTGCTGGTCACATGCTATTCAAACAATATAGTCGAAAATTTCGAAACTCGGGTGCGTTCATTTGTTGAATATAAGCTGTCAGAGGCTTTCCGGTATGTATCGCGTTTTGGTATATCTGAACTTAGTTTCATCGTATATAGAGTATGAAGAAAACTGAGATACAAAATATTGCATCGGAATATGCCTTCGAACGCATCGCTGGTGGACCCCCTCAATGGCCTAATTCAATTGAACCGGATTTGCCGTTAGTGGCTATTGTAGATAAGATTTGTGATGATTTAGAGGCACTGACGCCTAAGCCTGCAACACAGCAAGCCGTATCGGCATCGCCTGGCGCGTATATTTCAACGTTAAAATACATCCTGTCTTCCTATGAAGAAGAGCATGAGATCGTTGCTGCTTCCGAACAAAATTCTAGTGATACAACTCTATCTCGTCTTTTCTCGATTTCAACAAAGCCAAGTTGTAAGTGGCGCTTTGTTTCAATAAACGCAAAACTTTTGGCAAGTCTGTTACCCATTCGAGAACCAACACAGCCGAGCGAATACCCACAAGTATTTTTTTGAAGCGCTTGACCTTACTCGTTTCGGATTTAATAGGTATGGGAAATAGCGATTGTTACCATTAATTTCAAACACTCACTCTGTGTTAATATATACGTACAGCTTGGGAGATTTTGCCGGGAATGCAAATCATCGTTTCGCGTGCAGAATTCTTTCTGATGGATTTGCAATCAATCTACTTTTCGCAAGGAAACAAAAGGAGAAGGTGCCGACAACGGAGATTGACCTCGAGGACTTTACCATTGATGAAGTCGAGCAGTGGTTCGAACCATGAGCCGTGGATCCGGGGTTGAATCAAATATACACAGCTGCAGACGGTAGTGGCTCACAGAGGCACCAAGTACGCCGTGTGTCGACAAAAGAGTATTATGCCATGACTGGCTCTATGTGGAGAGCGAAGCAACTCGAAAAACAAAAGGATGCGGTGGGTATCACTCTGTATTGAGACCGGTTTAGAGACCTGTAAAACAGCGTCATCGGAGCAACATCGTCAGTTCGTGGAGTGCTTCGCCCAGAATTTTCCAGTATTGGCAGCTTTTTACGGGCCCGACATGGCTGAGAAGCGTTTCAACAATTACCAA
>JNDP01001047.1:0-26708 GCA_000696975.1 Apophysomyces trapeziformis B9324 | reverse complement strand
AGTTGTGTGTGCATACGTTGATAAATGTGTATGTTGAAGTCTCCTAGAAGGATCCACTTTTCGAAAGACTGGTTAAAACATGGTAGTTGTGTGATAGAGTTGAAGAAAATAGGCTGTAGAGACCTGTTGGCAGGTGCATAGATAATTGCAATATTGTAGCATATGTTCCCATTGTTATCAAGAACTTGGGCGGCAATACAACGTTCATCTCTAGCGGTAAAAGAATTCACAAGGGAATATGAATCATTCAAACAGATAATGGCACAGTGTTGTGAAAGTATGGTTGAAGATCGAGGGAAAATACGCTGTAGCAAATCAATATCTGAGGGTAGAAGGTGTGGAATCGAGCGATTGTACAAATGGGAGACTTCTTGTAAGCATAGAATATCTATGGCTTGAACTATCGATGACCGGGTTGTGGATGGATGCTGTACTGCCATTTCGAAACGATACAAGTATCACTGGGTCCTCTTCAGACTCTTCCATATAACGTATCTTATCTATATTCTCCTTAGGATCTTGTGTTTCTATGGCATCCATAGTCATCGCTTATGCAACAGTATTGTTTTCCAAATCTTCAGAGATGTTTTCCGCTTCCATATCAACCATAACTCTATCTTCTTCGTCTTCGTCTTCTTCTTTTTCTTTTTCTTTTTCTTTTTCTTTCATTTTTTGTTTTTTGCGCTCATATGCATCCAACATTTCCCTATCATCGAGGTCCTCAAAATTTGACTTACTAGTCTGCTTTTTCTTTTTAGCTCTCTGCTCCTTCTGAAATGGACATCGGCGGCGAATGTGTCCTTTTTCCTTACATTCATAACATACAATTGCCGCCAATTTTGGGCATTCCGCCTTATGATATGGTCCACCGCAGTATCGACGTTTGGGTGGACACCCTTTAAGTGTCACTTGTATCATATCATCCCAGTCGGGACACTATATTTCTCTTGAATCTAAATCCGCATAATGATCCTCAGGCATGTTTTTAGGATGGTACCATCCAGTAACACTGTTGCTTCACCTTCAAACATCTCTGTTTCCCGATCAACATACATATGGATTTATGCTATTTTGCCAAAATGATTCATGGCATTGATGATAGCTTGCAGCAAGCCTTCCTTATCCACTATGTAAAGATCATGGAGATGTACCTGAACAAACTCCATCTCTGCTAACACTGTCAGGGTACCTTTGTGTATGATACCATTCATTTCTAAACCTTCTTGAATAGTCTTGTTTGCTTCCTGTTCGCTTCTAAAGCTAACTTCCAGTAACTCATGACATCCTAGAATTGGTTTAGCAACAAGAACAGTTGGGAAAGAACTTTTTAATGCTTTATAAACAACTGTTTTGTTTGGGAACGCCGCACCAAAATCAAAGAAACACCCTCTGGTTGAAGTGTACGTTATAGCGCTGCTGATGCTTTCATTGCTAGGTCTTTTTCAAGGAATTTCTCGTCTTCATACAGAACAATGGCCTTGCGCCAAATGTCATTGCTGATGGTAGAATGTTGGCTTCTTCCTATAATTTGCGCCCAGGACCTATTGCCCTGAGGCACCTGACCCTGAACTGAGGGTGTTCCTGAGCCTTGGCCACTTGTGGTAAGACTCATTTGCCGAGATCGGTCGTGATGAGGCACGATGTGTGTTGTTGTTGTTGTTTGCCTTCCGCTTAAACGTTTATACCGTCAAAAAACGATTTTTAGTGGTAAGAGCTCTTTTGCTTTCAAGTACGTAATCCACACTTGGCTGCACGAGTTTTTAAGGATAATGTCTGATGGGATGCGCTCTACTACATGTTTCGGGTTGCACCAAGTTGATAGTGTGTCAGTAAGAAGGTAGTCAGGGATATGGTGCTTCCTTCTAATGTCGTTTCGTAGCATATATTTTCCATCAACATTTTTCGGTAAGGTTGGCTTACTTATTGGCATGTTGAGACTTCACCAAGATGTAATTCCGAAATTTTTTTGGAATTTACGTAAATCGCTGCGCGAGTGGGGTGCGCGTAATAAGATCCATAAAATCACCTTTTTTTTAGCGTACTGTATGACGTGGAACGCACAACATGTCGGATGGAACAAAGACGACTTTCCAATACATCCTTTATTATAGGACGATCGTCAACTCCATTCAGCCTTCTCATATGCCTTTTCAACCTGTCTGGTGAGCAGTCACCTCTCCCTATTGCTTCAATGTTGTGGGGGAAGCACTGGACAATAGACGAAAGTCGGTGTTAGGGAGCATGGTAGGCAGGTTGCAGATGGCCACTGCAGCAATTCAAAGTGGACTTGCTTTGGCTTGAATCAAAAGGATATACCAGGTAAAATATGTTGATGATCCTGTTAAACATGTAGATGGATTTCATGTTAATAACGCTTATTGGATGATTGCTTTGAAGTGATTCAGCGCAACAAGAGAATGCTCTGTATGATAACCGAGCAAGAATTTGGCTCACAGAACCAAGCATCAACTCAAGCAAGTGGATTGCAATCCACTATGATACCTATGGCCTAGACGATGCGCATCAATAGAGATTTGATTGGAACTTTCCACGTGAATTAGGTGCTCAATTGTTTTATGTAAAGCAGTTGTTAGCCTGTATTTTGTTGCATCAACAGAAATGATCCGCTAAGGGTTCATGCGCTTTACAAGTACTTTAGTTCTAATGTACTCCTGAGTGATATATATATTAAAACACTTAATATAGTACTTCAAAATCTGCTGAATATTTTGTTTCAAACAATTGTCTATGACCGTAACCTACGAAATGTATTTGGTACCTGAGACCCTTCGTTGATATCCTGATTCTCGAACCGCGCAAAAATGGAACGATTTAAGTGAACACGCCATGCATGGCATGGCAAGTGTGATATCTAAGGGTAGTGACATTTTGATTTGTATGCTATCTGCACACTCCTTTCCAGAAATCTTTGCGATGACAAATCAAATCCCATACACTGAAAAAGTTATCCCACAGAAGCGACACCTATTTGCAGGGCAAAAAAAAATCATCTTCTTTTATTACTTTTTTGGATAGTCTCATATGATAATAGCTCTGGCGAAGTGGTGGAGAATAATGGAGAGAAACATCGCAGTTTCTCCCTATTGCGACAGCAATCTAAGCATCTGTAGGAGTGCAGGACAAAACCTTTGAAATCGCTCAGCCTTAAGTTATTGGATGCCTCACTGATGTGTGTCATTAATGTCTCGCTTTCCAAGAATCTGTTATGTTTTACTTTGCTCTTGACAACTGACCGAAACTGCTTAATAGGATTAAGTTCAGGCGAGTATGATGGAAGATAGGCACATCGATATCCTCGACACTCAATATACCTAGAGATATCCTCAGCCTTATGAATAGGATCATTATCCATTACCAAATAATATCCCTTCATGTGCGCATACTTATCCATCTCATCCATTGTGGCCTTAACGAAGCAGAGATAATGCCCTGTTACAGTCCCTTTATTTACAACTTCAGAATGACCCATCCTCCTTCTTTTCCTGACTGGTGCCTGTGGAAGCCTTAGGCTACAGTTAATGATACCTGATGCCAAGATTGCTCCCAAGATTGTAGTTGTCTTTGCTCTTGTTTTTGGCACTGTAACAACTGCAGAAGACCCTTTCTTTGACCATGCCATGCTGCGTTTCATATTGATATGGAACGCAGATTCATTAAGAAAGACACAGTTTTTTCTAAAGTCAACATCAGTCATGTCCCATCTGCGCACCTGGTCAAGGCACTCTTGGATCTTCACCTCGCTATTTCTGTCCATAGGTTGAAAGCAAGCTTTTTTCAATGACAAGTTGCATTAGTTCTTCACAAACCAATGGAGCGTTGTTTTCGACACTTTAAATCCTTCAAATCTCTGAAGTAGTTGCCCCATTAACTGCTCTAGGACAATTGATAGATTATTGTCAACGCATTCTAAAATAACTTCCTTATGCTCATCATTTAAAATACGCGGGCGATCAGTATTTTGACGCTTTATAAATATGCTGTCAGGATCCTTTCCATACTGTAACGCCCATCTTTGCACTGAGTGAACGTGAATTTCTAACTGCTTTGCAGCAGCTGACGCACTCAAAACCTTCTTAAACATCAATTTGAATAATCTTACTTTATCATAGTCTGTATAGCTTATATAGACACGCCCAGATTCTGTTTTACCCATATAAATATCCGTGCCTCTTGGCTTGAAGACATGCATAGCAACAGGCTCAGAGTTGTGCCGGCAAGATATACTATGCAAATATTCCATGTGAGAACTAATGGTTTCCAGAGCATATGTTTCTTTTTTATTATGGTGTCGTTATTTATCAGATGTGGTTATAGAACTAATGCTTTAAACTATGATCAGCAATAATATTGTAGAAAGTAGATAAAGCAGCCTCTTTTGACTAAGACTTATTTTCAAAAGTAAAGGTCCAATGGCAGGCCCAAGAATAGAGATGACTTTGCTAATACAGAGAAGTACTGGTTGGGTGTTGTGCAGAAGGTTAAAGGAGCAAGGACCAACTTTCAAATAGTGTAGGTGCAGGACCATCTAAATGCTATATGTGGGTTATATTAAAGACAAATGAGATGAGAGAGAATCAGACAATGGAATCCTTTGAGACTGAGTCGAATTGTTCTTTATTATCATTGTGTTTTCACTACTATTTATATGTTGTCTCTGAACGTAAGTGTATGCGTTGTGTAATGTGTTATCTCTATAAATGCAGTGTAGATCTATGAGGATAGAGAGATGTAAAAAAAGAGGGAAAGAACCATCTTGCATAGATTAAGCTATACAATTAGTTTGATACATGATGCATATAATAAGATGGTCTGTTCGTCTTTATACTGCGTAAACGAGAGAGCTACATTGCATATAAAATATGATGACCCATATACCAAATTGGGAAACTGTATTGTAGTCCCGTTATTAAGGTGTATAACAACATACTAGCTATACGACACATATAACCCAGTTTGCTAGATCTGTTGTATCATTTTCACTTATGGGAGGTAAACGTGATGAATAGTGGAAAGACCTTCTCTCTGTGTCTGCCAATGCCAAAAATTGAAATAGCTTGAGAAAAGTATCAAAAGCTGTAACTCAGCTTGGTGACGGAGCCAAAAATTCAGCAAGCGGGCTGTGACTCATGTCATAAATTCGGTGACTCCGGCCGATGATACCGGCCCGATGTGACATTGATCTTCTGGAGTTACCAACACCTAAGCGTTATATGTAGCAACAAAACGGTAGAAGTAAAATATATCAGAAAATAATTTTTGCTACTGTGAATTATAGCGAAAATATTAGCTAACAGATTAGATTCTCGACGAATTTGTCAAAAATGTAGTGTTAAGTCAATAAAATAAAGTCTGTACAAAACAGTTAGCAATTTACGCTTAGATGCATAAGCGATATATGTAACCAACAAGTAAGCGTTATGTGAGGTCCTTCAGATAAACAAATTTTTATTTCAATATATTTAATGCAATAGATTGTTTTCAAAAAAAAAGGCTTTTCTCGCTTAGTTATCACTTTTGGTGGATAAACCTTTAACCATAAAAGGACTCTTATAAACTGCAAACGTCTTCATTATAACATCAAGAACATTATAGCAGAATTTTGGCAGAATGAATTCTGCAAACAAAGCAAAAGGCTCTTAGCAGCCTATGCAGTGGAGTACTGTTGTTCAATGTAGTCGAACACAGGAAACCTTTGCAAAATATTGAGGCATTTGCCTAGTAACTATAATGGAAGATTCAAACTTCCAACAGCAAATTTGCGCCATTCAGATGCAAAAGCACTACACTATACCCTGCAGCCAGGCAGTGCTAGGGTTCACTGCTTGACTCGAGTTAAATTGCTTACTTAGTAGTAAAAACGAAGGGTACTATATGGTTTATCAACTAAATTAATAGACAGTATTATTCTCGCTTCAATTCTGAAAAACAGAACGAAGATATTGTCGCCGGTTTAGTTTTATAAGTAAACAGACTTTATTGTATGGCATTGTAGTAATTAGCTTAACTAGCGATGATGTTAAAACAGATGTGCAATGACACAACTACTGGTTAAGCAGCAAGGTGTGTATAATGCTGAAGGTATTATTGAAATGAGATGTGGTAATGTGTGCGCGTTTATCCACTGCCAATATTTTGTGCAAGTATGAAAGAGTTAAGTGATCGGAATTTTTTACGAAAAGGAAAAGCCTAGAATGGGCGTCAATTGCGAATGCAAAGAACTTGTAGTCAAACGTAAAAAAAAAGAAGCGGATAGAGTTTATTCGTTCTGGCAGTATATACTGCATCCAGCTGATTGAAAACGTAACCAGTCTAATGCAAATGAATGGCACAATCTGTTTCTCTCTGGGCGCATTAAGAAATCGAATGGGTAATGGTGTGTAAAAAGGCTATAGGATGGAGAGTGGTAAAAGCCAGAAAGTGCTCGTCCGCCACTTTGCAGAAGTTTTTTCAACAGTGACTGTCATAACCAGCCTCAACGGTGTGTCTGTACTGTATAAGCTTTAAGAGTACAAAGTTAGTTTGTCGCCTTAGTAATACAGTTTGATTATACTTTACCACGATTCAAAGACAGCGGGCTGAAGTTATTGTTCTCTGCTAGCGACCAAATTTTATGCCGAGGCATTAACTTCTCAGTATAGGATTAACTCCTTTCTGGTGATGAATCATTCCTAGATGATTTGACTTCCATTATACAATCGGTGTCTTATTAAGCTTAAGTTCTTACTGTATGACCGATCTTTTGCATAAGAATTAATGTCAGCAATCGATAGCAAAAGATATAAATACAGGCCGATTAAAAAGATGTTTATATCATTCACTGCGATCAATTGTATTTACTTCATCCTTTTTATTCATTATGAACTCTCAATCCCAGTCTTCTACCTTTACCCAAGGTGCTTCTAGCGCCCAGGTACATTGCTTTGTCCATATACTCTACATGATCCTTACCTTCATTCTGTAATCTTACCTTTTAGTATGCTGAAGATATTGATATGAATATCAGATCCTCGCCATTGCTTCATCGTGCAGAATCATCCATGCCACTGGTCTTGGAAAATAATACTGAAACCGAGTCCATTACTCAAGACTCCGTTGCTGGTGAATCTCTGCCATCGGTTGATGCTTGTTCTCAACCAGAGAAGAAAAGGAAGACCAACTCTAGCTGGATCTACGCAAATGGATGGGCGATCGTAGACAGAAAAGAGAACAAGATCCACTACCAGTTTAAGTTCTCCGACGGCAGGCTATGTGATTACGCCATTGAATATATTGGTGGAACTACTTTCAACGTGATCAGACATCTGAAGAATAAGCACAAGATCAATGAAGATACTCCTCGCGAAGGCCGTCATAGTTCAGTGTGGAGAATTGACACTACGTTGCAATCCATCAACCAACGAGCTACCAAGTTCCATACAGAAGTGTTTCGTCAACTTTTGCTAGAGGATATGATCGCAACGGCATCTCCATTGACATCGTCAAACCGTTCCACACTTCAGCAGCTATTGTACCTTGCTCGATGTGCACCCTCCGAATCTGCTCTTACTTTGCCTAGTGCATCCACGGCTCGTCGTGATCTGATAAAATACTTTGACATGATGGAGGATCGGGTGATCGCTATGTTGGATGAAAGAAACCATATATCAACTATATTCTAGACGTATGGACTAACGATTACCTTGTTGCTTTTCTCGGTGCCACGGCCCATTGGATTACAAGCGATTGGAAGCAGAAGTCTATTGTGATTGGATTTGAACCAATTCAAGGTACCTACTCTGCATCAAATTTGGCAGATGTGTTTTTGAAGGTTCTTGATCGCATGCGTACAAAATCAAAATCGTTCTTCATCACGACAGACAATGCGTCTACAATGCTTGTCATGGCAAAAGAAATAGAGCAACGACTTGGTCAGGATATTTTCTATGCAGCAGAAAACCATGTATCGGACACATTATCAACCTGGTTGTGCAGACGGTAATCAAGAATGGATTAAAGGCAGAAGCTCCAGTTGACGGCGAAAGTGATGCTGCATTTAACACGGACAGACCTGTTCATGAAGGAGATAATCCCATCGGTAAGTTTATTCCCACCAAAGCCAAACCGTTTCCTTACCATCCTTTTCAATTATTTGTAGGTGAAATTCTGAATCGTCTCAGAAAAGGAATTGTGAAAATGCGTTCATCTTCTCAACGGCGTGAACTGTCCCATAGATGTGTTCGCATGAATAATGGTGACAATGCAAATGGAAACACCAAAATGGAACTGGCCGTTGACGTTAGAATCCGATAGAACTCCACACTGAAGATGATTGAGACAGCATTAGAACTTCGACATGCTTACGATTCTATGTGCAGCTTACTTCCACACGAGCTTAAACAGTTTGCGCTTTCTCCTGGAGATTGGGAATATATGCAAGAGCTCCGGGAATTCCTTAAACTGTTTGAATATTTCACCAAGCTTTTGTCCGCTTCGCATTACCCATCTATCAATTACACCATCCTCGCATATAACAAGCTGTTCGATCATGTGGATGATTATGCAGAAAAAAGCCTAACCGTGGTAAGAAATTTCTATTAAATGTACAAGGAGTTTATCGTTAATTCGTGTACTTCATTGTTATGTAGAGCCCAATGTTTCGTAGAGGGACCAAACTTGCCTTTGAGAAGATGTGCAAGTATTACTCCAAGACTGAGGCAGCAGTGTATGCGATCGGTACGGTGATGGACACTAGGACAAAGGACGAATACTGGAAGGAGAACGGCTGGGAGGAAGAATACTTTGCATCATCTATGCGTCAAGTGCGCCAGGTCTGGGACAATCAGTACAAGTCTCAGGAATCAAGCAGCAATTCGCAACAGCTGGTCCCAGACACATTCAAACTTTTCCACACAAAGCGATCGAAAGATGAGCTTGAGGTGTACCTTGCAGAAAGTATAAGCACTGATGACATGGACGTACTCGAGTACTGGAAGCATCGTAGCATTGAGTGGGCGGCTTTAGCGCAGATGGCAAGACGGTATTTGGCTATTCCGGCGTCTTCAGTACTGTTGGAGCGTTGCTTTTCATAGGCGAAGTTTTCCGTTCCCTTTGAGCGTAATCGCCTAAACCCTGACACTGTAAAGGAGCTGGTATTGAGCGATTCTTGGCGGCGATCATTTTCCTAAAGAATACTTAGTAATTCATATATATAATCAACCCCATCTTTCGTCCGCCTTGAAACATTCCATGTCATAAAAGAGAATGGAATATTTTTTCCGCAAAACATCTTTTTTACATGTCAGAGCGATGACGTCTTTTCTTCACTCAAAGCTTGCGGTTTTTACTTCTTTCTCTATTGTTGCTTTTACTCTTGCCTTACTTAAAAAATTGACAAAGCATGCCTGATCTCTATATACTAGAAGCAATATGGCAATTTTTTAATCTTGTCTATTGGCTCGCATTACTTTTAAATAGACCTTATATGCAATCACTCCATTACTGCAATAGAATAAAAACGTCTAAAACTTATACAACACTGCACTCAAACCTTTCCATTCACCTGAACCAAAATTAAAAACGATGTAGTTAAACTTCATATGCATTTCTACAGATCAGAATTAGTTAATGTAACTTCCAAATGCTACATTGTTATATATGCTCTTAAGAACCTTTTTTCTTAAATAGTATTCTACTTGATTTGAGTTGACTTGTACCTCTTTTTGAGTGAAAATAACTTAAGAAAAGGTAACTCGAATCAATTCAAGTGAAAAGCTTATTCAACTTGAGTTAAGCTTATAGTGAACCCTATTAAAAATAATACAAATAACAGTTTTGTACTAAAATCGATAAGAAGTTCAAAGAAGTAAATAATATATATTTATCCCTACGCTCAGTTTATTATCATTTTTGGTAAATACCTCCATTGTTAATTTATTAAAGATGTACATTAATGTCGTGGACGAGCCCGCTCCACATGGTGGCACGTCACCACCAAAGCGAAAGTTCAAGCCGATCAATCCAGGTCGCCGGAAAACCGTTACTCCGAGCACGTGACCTGAAAGTTCGTTACGGATACTGCTTGAATATTCTGGAAGCATCATACATACAAATCGAAATAGATATTCCTAGTACCTTCTAGTAAAAGTATTATATTCTTCTAGCATATTCTGTTCTGTAACATATAAATGTCGTTAGAATAATATTCAATAAAAGGGAGAAAATCAATCAGTAATTCAAGAGTTGTCTTTTATTCTTTATTTTGACAAGGCTGGTTTGAGCATTCCGGGAATTATTATCGTTTGGACGGAAGCAAGACAACTAGAAGAAAAGAATCTAAGAATCCGACATAAATATATAATCCTCAATGGTCCAGTGGTCAGGATTTCGGTCTCTCACACCGACGGCCGGGGTTCGATTCCCCGTTGGGGAAAGTTTTTTTTACACTTTTGCCGCTGCGTTGTCGTGCGCGGTATTTTCTTCCTGATCTGGGTTTTCTTCCTGGCAAAGGTCAAACCCACTGGGGATCAAGGGTAACAAAAGAAATAGAGAATAAACGGATGATCCTTTATTGCTAAACAAATCTATGGATATTTATATTTTTTCTAAAACTAATTGTAACAATGTCGAGACGGACGAGCATTCAAAATAAGTAAAACAAACGGACAAGAGATTATGTAATAATTTCGCTGAGCATGGTCTTCCTGGAGATGTTGCTGTTTTGTGATGAAGACCGATGCGTTAAAGGATTGCCGTTTTTGGATCAAGGCCGATTTGATCAAAAAGGTTTGTGTCACTACAACTTTGCAGGCACGACAGCGGCAGTTGTCGTCGCCGTATTCTTGAGCTGGTAATCCAATGGCCAGGAAAAGACGAGACAGAGATAGTGAACAATAGAATAACAATAAAAATAAGTGGATAGGATATGCCCCTTTATTCTTCGTGATCTCATGGATATTTATATCTTTTTTCTACTTCTAAATTATGTAATCTTTTCGGTACGATGATAAAAATGGGAACTCGGTTAAAAAGGACAAAAGGTAAACTGCGGTAGATAAGGACTTCTTGGAGATTTGATCTTTTTGGACAAACACCGAGAGAAGCAAAGACTTGCCTTCTTCGGTACTTAAGCGTGATTGGCCGTTGGTCTGCACTACGACACAGTGTTGTCGTACTTCTTTTTGGCTGATCCAATCAATGGCCACGGAAGTTCAGTTGAATAGCAAGAGATAAAACAAACAAGAAATGAAGAATAAAACGAATGAATTGTTTATTGATTTCCACATCTATGATATTTATACTGCATTATTTCTATAACTTGATCGACAATGAGTCATGAAGCATTATGTTGTTGAGTAACCATAATTGCTCATGACTCACATTGAGAGCAATTGACACACCATAGTGGAAGGTGGCACTGACGCGCTCCAAATCAGGCAAAAAGGTAATACAACGAAAAACTGCTACGACAGTGTCGTGCCTGTGCCGTAGTCAGGAACTCTCGACCAATCACAGCCAAGATCCATAAAAGGATAACTTCCTTTTTGCTTCGGCCATGGTGCCAAAAACATACATCTTCAAGAAGTCCATTTCTGATATGTCGCCGTGCATCATCAAGCCCACTTTCAATGTTACAGTTGCACCATATCGTCATAGCTTTCCTTTCTTATCGTTATCGCCACTTTATTATGTAATTAAGAAATTGTAGAAAAAAGATATAAATACGCAAACGATTGAAAAGAATAATCATCATCTTATCCGTCTATCTTGTATTTCATTATCTTCTACACCTGTCTCAATCCTATCTGGCCATTGGGATTTCAGCTCAGAATACGGCGACGACATGTGTCGTGCCTGCAAAGTTGTAGTGACACAAACCTTTTGCTCAGACCGGCCTTGATTTTAACGTATTAGAAGGCCAAAGAGTCCCTCTAAAAGGAACACGTAGGACAATCGATTCTAACCACCCAGATAAGAAGAGAGACAATTACAAAATAGAAGGGAAGAAAAAAAAAGAAGACCTAACTAGTAAGGTAATGGTATCAAGGGGAGAATCAGTGAAAGCATCGGAGAAACCAATAGCATGTTGTCATGGTACGTTATCAAAAACCACAGTGCCTATGGTAGGATCAAACGGTCTAAGATAAGACTAATTAGGTGAAGACGCACAGAAAAGTGCAGGGGAAGTAGGTTAACAAGAAATAAAACTTTCCAAAGAGCATCTTGATTATGGATGATATTAGATAGCTAGAGGTGATCAAGAGCTCACTTCCAAACCTCCATTTAAAAAAGCAGCTAATAAGGAGATGTCAATCAGCGTCAGGTTCTATATGGTGGAGAGGACAAAGACTAGAGGGAAACATAATTTGGCATTGACCGTTGAAGCCGCAATTTGGTAGATAACTTATTAATATGTAACTGCTACCAGACTGTGCAGGCGGAATGCAATATAGACAAAGACTAGAAAAGGCGCCATAACTTGCAAGTAAGAGAGTTAGCGGTGCGCTTATGGACCATGCCGGGCGAGAGTGATCCAGTAATGCTGAATGAATTTTGTAGAGCTCCAATCACGTCGCAGATGTTGAGGACGCACACTCGTCGCAGGAATAGCTTTTCACCCTTCTATGTCAAGCACCCAATGTGTAAAAAGGGGTAGAGATGTGGCTAAGGATGACGAATTTTGAGTTGCAGATGAGCGGATGGGAACTATTATGTTTTGCTGATATACAGGGTGCCATTTAAGCTGAGAGCTGGTGACCCCTTGAATGACTCGGCGCAACAAACATCAGTTACATGTGTATATAAAAGGGGCCGATAGAATCCTTTGAGACCGTTGGATATCTTTATTTCATTCAACTTGTCTGTCCATTTATAACTATTTGTTCTTATGCGGAATTTGAAATCAGTGAACGTTCTTCTTGGCGGTAGGCGTATGATTTAGCTAAGTGTAATAACTGCGGTAGAGCAGCGTCACCTTGTCTTCGTCTTCAGTGGTAGATCTCTGATTTAGAAAAGAGGTGCAGTCGGTGTTCCAAACTAAAGAGGTTCACTGTAAATGGTAACACGTGTATTTCGATCATACTGTTCATGGAACACAAGTGCTAGGAAGTCACACTACGACAGCGACGTATACCACAAGGCGTCTATGAGGTAAATTGTGCCAGTAGGTCCTAACACCTAAACGAGGAATATACGTTAAAATCACTTCTGCTGCTTACTATCGCGCAACTGTGTTTTATGTGCATATAATCAATGAATCTGATCTCTTATTGTTTCTTGAAACCTATTGTCATATCAAGGACATCTGATTGGTTCTATCACTTGATATTGCATAATCAAGGATAAGCCTTATGAAAAGGTATTACGATCTTAGCTGAAAATTGTCCTACATTCAGTATAAATAATCTTCAAGAAAAATAAAGTTAATCGATACCTTTTAGCCTGGTTAATCGTTCGTCTATGTCTTATTGTCTACTTCCGTATTCAACAATCACCCCAAATATAAAATTAGTTGCTTAGAGGGATGATCTATTGGCGCTTTTTGAGTAATATAGAAAAATGGCAAGGCGGCATGGACATCCTCAACATTTATGGAAGAGCATTCAATACAAAACGCGATGCACAGAAACCGTGCTTAATCTCTCTATTAGGGGCACGCATATACCTTGCGTTTCACTTTGTGAACGTACAGATCTAGTTTGGCATAAGACTACTAGCAGTGATACCTGTAGCCTACCTTAGTTATCCTTAGCATGCGATAAGGATTAACTTACTTGTTCCTTGTACAGTCTATATCTGAAAATATTGTACTATGTAAACATAATGAGAATTAGAAGCCATCAGTTAGAGGAGCCAGTCTTCTCACCAATCCCTTGTTGCTGTCTCGGTTATGGCACATTTTACAAATCGTAGATGCTCCTAAGGACTAGCTCAAAATAGTGCAAGCTCACATTCACGATTTCATTTTGCTTTTCTTACCACATCTATGTTGGGATACTTTGTGCCTAAACAATAGGCTCGCTGATTGGATTCTTATAGATATTCATTATCAATAAAGCGCCATTGAGCTAATTTATATTCAACAGTTACTTCGTCCTCAGCAGCAATCAGACATTTGCTCGAGCACCCTAAAAGAGCTTATTCAATACTACACTGGCACGCTTGACTTGGGATATCCTTGGTCTATATCACTTGTAATTTATTGCGTACCTCTTACCTAGACTAACAGACACCACTATTGAATACTTCAAGCATTTGGTTATTCCCGCATTAGCAAAAACAAAAGCTATCCTTCTTATAATAGCTTCAACTGACCAATTATGCACCCATTTCCATGCGCAGTATCCATGACATCTCCCTCCTCGACTAGCACTGACGTTCCCATTAGTTTAGTGAATATCCACTATAAGCTAGAAAGTCTTTTGACCTTTTTCTACATCTCATCGTGCATACACCCTATGTTGCTCCCTCTCATAGAGCTTTCTCTGTATTAAAGCACGTTCACACCGTCTTTTCCCTTCCACCAAATGTAGTCTCCGTTTTGACTCGGTTGAAGATGAAATGCGTTTTTTGGTTACATGTCCTATAAAGACGGTGCCATGACAAGTTACGTGGCAACACTCTGACAACCCTCCTTTGGCCTCTAAGATCTAATTCCGTTAACTTGTCCAGTATTCGATAAGTCCGATGTACTTGTATAGATTGGCAAAAAGTCGCCAGCATTGTTTACACACGCCATTGCAAGTATACTTTCAATTGTGGGACCTAGTTAGTCCATGCCGCTCAAGATCTGTACCACGCTTTCATGCATTAAAATCTTGACAAACGTCGCTATTGTGTAACAAACAGTGTTGGCGTAGTGAAATAAATACTTAGTAACGGGTCGCTCGTAATGGGCCGACATCGAAATTGGATCCGCTTCTTACCAACATCCATATTTAAAGTGCAAAACGCTATATCATTCTCTTTACTAGTCACAATGAATATCCATTCTTTTTAAGTTAGCTTGCATGTTTAAGGAAGCTCAACTGGTACGAGTAAAAACTGATTTTGCCATAACAGATATGCTAATAATGCACGCCGATATTTTTCTTTTTATAAGAGTCAAACTTGAACTCTATTAAGCGTTAAAGCCATCAGGAGGGTGTAAAAATTGTCCAACAAGCAGTGTGTCAACTATATCAAGTATCACAGGTCTCTCTTTAGACGCTATACTCATAGTTATTTAAGGAAGTCGCCTGCAAATGCAATTAGAAAATGTACATGAGTAATTCTCATTGCCAAATATGAGGACTAGTAAATGGTGGCTGGACGTCATCCTTGAATAGACGCTATTTCTATGCAGACCTCAACAGGGACGATGGTTTATCTTTCTATTTAACGTATAGAAGCTTGACGCGAGCTAGAAGTATTATATATATTTTCCTCTGTCAGCGCGAATATGTGATGATGAAGGTAAGCAAAACGTAGAAAGCAGGAAAAGGAAAAGTGACATTTCATTCCTTTCATCGATACTTGTCTTGCTCTTGAATTCCCGACCCTTTTTAAGCAACAAAAATCTCATATTCCATATTCTTTTGTCAGTGCTTCTGTCATCCACGTATCTGAACCCCTTAAATCCCTTGCAAACAACTGTCCTTTATTTTCCTTCTTCCAGTAGATACATCTGGTGCTCCATCCGTTATCGTTATATTCGAACTTCCTTGTATTATCAAAATGAACCCTTTCCAAATCCAGCAACTAGGAGTCAGCTATCATCATAATAATAAGCCAACAAGTGCTGCTGCTGCGATTGCCGCCGCTGCAGCCGCGACCGCCGCTGCCTCCAGTAGCCATGTGCAGCAGCGATTTTACCCTCAAATGGTTAACGACCGTGATCAATATCCGTCCAGTAAAGAGTTCGATGCCATAGTAGAAGAATATCTACAAAATCTCTCCTCAAAGAAACGTGATAAAGCCCTCGTAGATCAACATCGTTACTCGCTAATTTTGCAAGTACTTAAAGACCCCAGAAACACGGCTATTTCAACCGCGCAATTCCGATTTTGGGTTAAAAAAATGTTTCAACTAGCACCTATTGATAGCTGCGATATTGTCTGTCACGATAACAAACCGGTGGCAATGCGTGAACAGATTTATGGCATTCTGGTACGGGCACATAGAGAAGCACATCATGGCGGACGAGATAAGACATCAGCTTTGGTAGCGTTAAATAGTAACTTTTGTAATTGTAAAGTAAGGATATCCTAACCATAACTTGCTATCAGGTACGACGACGATACTCATGGATTCCTAAGGAACTCATTGCACGCTTTGTACGCCACTGTCCATTTTGCATTTCTCGTCGCAATGGATGCCAAAGTCCAGTCACCCAAACTCCGCCTTCTCTTCAAACAACAGATATGAAGACCACGGATTTTGATGCAAAGGAGAGGCACGAGAATGCAGGTAGCAGCAATAATAGCGATGCTGTTAACCGCAAGGATGGGGAACATTCCTGTGCTGCATCGTCACTAGCTGCTGCCGCTGTTGCAACAAGTGCCGCCGCGGTCGCTGTGGCATTATCACCAGCATCTCCTTTCGAATGTTCTTGGTTTTATTACTCTCAACCACCTTATGCAGAAAATAGTCTTTATAACTAATTTAACAACCTAATCCTATGAAATTAAACGTATAAGCAATTCCCGATGATAGAATGACATTCTACTTTGACACTGCTGTTTTATAATACTACTGTCCATGCTTGGAATTACTGACTAGATCTTTGCTTTCACATTATGTAAAATAAAACTTCAGTCTATCTGGTAGCACATTATACCAATAATAGGAACCATTTTTCTAATCTTGGATTTGATAAGTGTTGACCATAAGTTCTCAAGGTTCATTTTCGACCATTTAACGCCTATGCATTCTTTAGATACCGCGCCTGGAAAGCTGGACGAATTTATGACGCTTAAAACTTATCAGTAACAAATAGCGAAGTATAGCCACAAAGGAAAGGTAAGCTGAGTATTGTTTGCCTATTTAGATTGCACTCTCCTACCAGCCATGTTATTTCTTATCTACGTCTTTATTGCCCCAATAAGTGCAGAATGGTATCACATACAGTTTATTGAAGTGTAATCTTAAGCTTCTCTAACACAAATTCTGCGTTCATGAAGGACCAAAAATGCGCTAAAAGTAAAATAAGTATGCGCCATTAGCATTTAAGTTATACCGAAATGCATATTTCACTTACGTTCATCTTGGTCCTCCAGTGGGCGCTATATTGGTTAGAACAGCATAAACCAGACATTCATAGTTAGTAAGTGGAAGTATATGACGCTGTTTTCTTTACTTACTGCTGAAAGGTATCGCACCTCTCAGTGTAGGCGTCTATGCGGCCGGCACAAAACGCACCCAACTAGGTGTTTGGGGATGTTTTACTTGCCCGTGCCGTTGCATTGTTGGAAAACAACAAAGTCAGGAATTATGATAACATTCGAACTGCTTTGCTGTACCATCATCTTGTTATATTTGTCCTGTATCCGAAATCACCTAATGTTTTATAATGTCTCGAATGTCCGGAAGCCAATTGACCAGTATACAGTGTACAATGAGAAGCATCCGATTTATGTTGTTCAAGAGCTATTGTGTCCTGAGCTTACATGGCTGCATAATAGTAACAACGTCCTCCCTTGTCGTATACCTTGTTTCACCGAATGCTTCGCAATATGCCTTGTACATACTTTTTGTTCAGAGTTCTGTGCATTTCCTGGAAGAGATAATATTGGTAGATGACAATTGTTGTTGTAGTCGGAAGTTACATTGATTGCGAATCCGACGTCATTCCGTATTCAAAGGTTGGTCTAACATAGTGGAATCATGCGCTTAAATAAGCCTTCCAGTCTCTGTGTGCTTTGACTTATGATATGCTTTTGTCATGTATTGGATTGGCCGAGGTACCGATGAACCACGTAATTGAAGATGCACTAAGAGATAAAGCCAAGGAAAGGATGAATGGGACAACACGTCGTCTTATGAATGGAGGGACGCGTCATGGCATGATGTGTAAATGTTGGGATAGTCGCGAAAATAGGGAATCGTTATCACTAATGTCGTGAAACAAGCTGTCCGAAAACAATTTAACTCGAGTTTGGGTAGACTGAAAGCAGCATATGAAGAACCAGAGCCATTGTCAATCGTGACGCAACATATGAATAGAATGATTATATATTCGAATTGATATGTGTTACATGCATGAACTACCGAGCATCTTTGGCAAACCGGTTAGTTATAGAAAGCCTACGTTTTTTTAATTATTTCTCTATGCGATCACAGTAGGCATCACCGACCTGTTTTTGTATTGCTATTAACCGATGCCAACATCTTCCTCAGCCAATATAAATTGTAAGAATACTGTAATGATGATATATCATCGCTTCTTGTCGTTCTATCCAGCGAAATTAGTTTCTGAATGGCCATTGTCGTAAACTAGTAAGATTATGTTGTTTTAATGTATTTCTGCCTTGGGGGATCTGTATTATGTACAGCAAAAGCGCGGCTTGAGCATTCTGTTATGGTGCCATGTCAGGAGGGATTCATTATTTATCAGTTTTTCCCACCTTGCATTATTCATATCCACACCACAAATTTCGATGATCCTGTTATTGTCAACTTACTGTTCAAAAGTATTAATACAGTCCCACTGTTGTATCAAGGTATTGTCTTATTTAATGAGCCTCCGAGTTACTCTATTGCGTATACTATGAAACTTGGAAGATATATAAGATCCAATGGGCTAACGCTTCAGAAACACCCGGCCATTTGTGGCGGTAGGTGTCATGGCACCTAAAAAAAGGGTCAATGATTGCTGTTCTTTCTATGCGTCTTTCAGCCACATATAATCCACTCAATCTATCCGTAATTGGTTCTCCAGAAGCTCTTATAGGAATCTCCGTTAGCTGGATTCAAATAACTTTTTCTCCGTTGACACGCATCGTAGAACCCAACGCATGTTTTATTCTTCAACTGATGCATAATACCGTACGTATGGAAACTCTTTGTATTTCTTAGCGCAGAGTAATAGCTGAATAAGTCATCGTGCACAAGTCTTTATAAAGACATGTTATTTGAAAAGCGATTTATACACAAACACTTTACAAGATTATGATGGTTAATTAAAACGAACGCTGGTATAAGCGGGGTTAGTCTGGCTTCTATTGCGTCTCAGGTTTCTCTTTTAACCTGCTTAACCGACTTAATAGCCATGAAGATGGTCGCATAAAATATTAGTGTACTCACCATCCGCTATTGCTACTGCTTCCTAGAGATGAAATCGATGTCAACATATTCTGTGTTCGAACTTTTATTCCTAGTTATTGACGTCCATGAGTTAAAGAAAGGAGCAGACATTATTAACCTTCTTTTTTGCCGGAGATTGTTGAGGATGAAATCGCACGAACGGATGAATCGGGTAAACTCTGCACGAGATCCAGCTCTGAGCAGCTTTGTTTTGAGGAGACTGCAGACACCATCAGATAAAATAGATATGGTTTATGGAAAATTCGACTTACCACCGATGCTTTTATTTGCTCGCGTTTTTCGGGACCTTAAATTTTTCTGCTTTGCTGCAGTGCAAGGAATGTCTTGAGCGCTCCGTCGTCGACCTAAACCGGCCAACCCATCTGACAGGTCCTTAATCATCATGCTTGAGCGGGATGGTATAGGTGCAGAATCACTTGTATCTTTGCTCTTAGAACTTGTCGTGCTGCGCTCTGAAGATGTCGAAGATATTTTACTATGCTTCGAAAAAGATTTTGGCGTCGGAGATATGCTTATTGCGCGGTCGACAATGTTGTTCAGTATGCCTTCACGAGCACGAGTCATCGGTTGTACGAATTTAGGCGACTTTAAGGCAGCATATTCGGCGTTTATCACTTTTCCATATTAATGAAACGTCTGAGAAATTATCTACTTACATTTGGCAAGAATAAAAGAGCTCAGCTCAGCCTTATCGAAGAATATAGGGTTATCCGGAAGAGGTGGTCCGAATTCAGGCACCTCTTCAACCGTCACAACCTCTACCCTGCCATTGTATTATATTTCTACCCCACCAGTGTCTCGCAGTGGCCTACCTCCACCCTTTTCTATTGTTCCACTCTTCCTCGTGGACTACAATAAAGACATGTAAGAACTGTGATTTGATTGCCGTAGGATCAAATGCTTGTTTTCCTTCCACAAAAATTATGCATACGATATCTATCACAGCCCGCTTAATGAGGTATCGCATCTGTATGGAGTTGTTTACCGTTCCCAATATGACGCTTTCGCTGTATCTGCTGCTTATCACCAGGTCGAGAAGGAATCAAGGTTGAAACGTGGAAAGTAAGGATATTGTCCTTCCAGATATTTGTATATGTATATTCACCCGAGTCTCCGCCTAATTCACCACAACTAAGTATTATTTCGTCATAGCTTTCACATACTTTTCGTATCAAGCCCTGCAGCCCAACCTGAATATCCCTGTAAGTAGACACGCTTTCCAATAGTATTGAGAAAGTCGGCAAATTTTTCAGAATCATGTTGATTGGAGAACCACTCCTCTTCTTTGAGTTGGCCTTCTTTAATGTACAACACACCAAATTTATACTTCTTGTGAACCTACAAACAATATTAGTGCTGAAACTGGACGTAGCAAGCACGTACCCCGTTTTCGTCAAGCTTAAGTATCTCTGATTCAATCCCACTTGTCATCATTGCGTCTGCTTTAACTTTCCGTAAACACTCGAATGGTATATCGAATGTCATTTCTACAGCTTGTTTCCAGGTCGTATCCGGCACATTTTCTGTATTTGTATCATCTGTCAATAGATCGTAAGGTGCACTCAGAAGAAACGAGTAAGGAACTATCTTGCGTATGTCCCGAACCTTGACATATCATGTTAAAGATTTGCTGTATCAAAGAGGTCTGTAATCTCTTACTTGCTTGGTTCTCAAAACCATTCGAAATGCTTTCTGATCATCACCGTTAAGATTATGATTGGATTCGCAGATAGCAGTTAATAGCGCAGGATCCCCATTCTCGAAATGTCCGCAGAAAGTAACATAGCTTCTACCTGCAAAGTAATTTCGAAACCAATGCGATTCTTTATCCACATGTTCAATATCGCATGCAGAATAATCGGTGGGTCTGTCCAAGGTATCGAATCCTTTCTTGTTCGCCCCATATTGATTACTGCCTTCAATTTTGTATCCTTTGCATGGAACAATCATGGCGTTCTGCAGCACTTTATAATGTTGAACAACACAACAATTCGTAATTTGGCGCACTGAGGAAACCTGTCGAAAAAGTCAAATTATATATCTGAAGCCCACCCAAAACCTTACAATCTCTTTGACACTCCTTGAGATTTCCTGCCAATTATCTGCAGGTTCACCAGTATTACTCTGTTGCAAATCTTTGCTATCCACTGTGGACAGAAGTGATCGGCATTCAGTAATCTTCTTCTCCAGCATGGCGAAAGAGAACGAAATGTTCTTTTGCGAGAGCATCCCACTACCATCCTCCCATTCTATCATAGCAGACATTGTACGGAGATCATGTAGGATGTTTCGCAGCCTTTCTTCAGGAAATATACCATGCTGACTTGATGATAACTGCGCTAAATCCACGTATGCCAAAGCTTCGTCACAGTCCTTGTTAAGTCTTGTTTGTAAGGTAACCGGGGTTGTTGCTCTAAGAAGTTCACAGCTTGAAAAATCTACTTTTTTTGCCGCTATTGATTGCTGATAATGTATGATATCGTCAGAAAACGAATTCAACTCAAGATTAGCTTCGGGTAAACATATCGTGGGGTACTGAGCTTTATCCTCTTCAGCAGCTGATAGTGGTAATGAAGAAACTTTGCATTCCTGTCGCGCAACGATAAACACAAGCTGTCTCGTCTTTTCATCTTTGTTGGCGTGGTATGATTTACCTGACATGATTTCGCCCTTTGTCCGCTCCATTGGTTATCGTTGCTGAAAAACCTCGGTGTAGTGCTTTTACTTCTCGTATCTGCATCAAGCGCACCATCGGCATGATTCATACTTTCGAGAGCAGTTCCATCAGACTCGAAAAATTCCATATGACTAATCTCTTTGCCAAACAGAAGCTTTCCCACGGGACTTTCCCCAAAATGTCCAATTGAGTTTGAAGACACCTGATCTTGCTGGATTATTTTTGCAACTTCGTCACTAAACTCGATGTGATGGTCCGTTTGATCTGTGTCTCCGTCCTCCTCAATCACTGGTACGTTGGTGCGTCCTGCATCTCTTCGTAATAATCGTGCTGCTGCATCCACGATACTATTTCGTCGCTTATTTGCATTTTTCGTCATCCTATTTCTCTCTGAACTGTTTCTAACGTCATCCCCCTTCAATTGCACTGATGGGTAACAGGTTGATAAATTTTTGCTAACTTCGGAAGTCTGGCGCTCGGAAGAAGCATTGAAAGGCGCAGAAGTATCCTCTATCAAAGCGTGTCTGCGGGCTAAGAATATGCCTGCAAGGTTTATTGCGCTAGGCGTCCGTTTACGTAGCCGAGATGTAAACGATTCTGAGCATGGTAAAAGTCCAGGCTGTGCGTAACGAATATTTTGTGCAATAGAAGAATGTTCATGTCTGCTATCACTGCGACTAGGTGTAGGTAGCCATGCTTTGGCTTTGGTTGTTGTCCGTATCCGTGTACGACTAGCAGACTTTGTGACAAAGTCTTTAACAGAGATGAACGAATGTTTGACAACGTGAGGTAAATTTCTATTACGGCTTGTTGCACTGGAGACAGAGCTTGCAGCCGAGCCATTTGAGCAAAATGATTCGTGGGATACTCGTCGAACAAGCGATCGATGATGGACAATATCATGATAATCACCTGTTGAGGAACGTGAGTTTGTAATTATTGTTAGATTTCTAATACATTGATCTTCCACTCGATCGGTATCAATCTGCTTAAACAACCCATAATCAGTATCCACTGATCGAGTATGTAAATGGGTAAACTCTTCGCTTTGAGAATCACGAACAAGCGCCTGCAAAGAGTCATCAGCTGAGTGGCATCCTGCGTATTCTTCACTGGTAACACCATACTTGGTGTATGAAAAGCATTCGGATGAAGTGGGTGAGCAATGAGTGATGTCTTGGCCAGATAACATATGGATTCAAACGATTTCGCAAGAAAAAAAAAAAGACCTTATAAACCAACAGTAAAAGCAAGCAAGATGATTCACTTAGGGAACATAAATTGAATGAAAGGACACAGTTAAATTAGGTTTAAAAGGGAAAAATTGGATGCAGGTGGAAGCTCAAACGAGGAGAGGCAGCACAGAAAAACGGACCTGAAGGAATCTACTGCAATTGATTCCAAGCTCCGTCATGGTTACACAGCTACTTGTCTTTTCGAAGTTCCCACCCAAAATTGCTTGAAGTATCGGAGAGTCAAATTTTGAAGAATCATCTAATCAAACTATGAAAATTCGCAATAAGAGATTTTGAATCAAAAGCGTGTGCTCGTTCAGAGGCAAGTGCAAATACATCACAAAGACATAGATAACCGTCCTACTAATTATAAAATAATTCTAAACGTGCCAATGCTTAAAACAGTTGAGGACACGGGAAAATATCAGCAAAAATAGTGTAGCCGATTCTGTTTGTTTCATGCAAAACGCCAGATGTTTGTATGATGTATGGAAAGACAGTAAATAAAGGTTGAACCTTATCAAATATATCAATTACAATAACAAAAACGTCGAGACATACTGTTATTGACTACCAGATTAGGATCGTAGTAGAGGATAATAAGGCTACAATTCCAGGGTCAGAATTGATACAGCTGAAAAAGACTTCTTCTTTATTCTTCTAAGCACAGACTAATTAGATAGCTGGCTTTCAATTCTACTTCTACTTTCTACTTTCGGCTAATTCTATAACACATCTCATGGAGGCTTACGTGATATTTAAAGCAAGCCATGGTTCCCCAACTGTCTGACCCTTGTTCTCAATATCTTGTAGATTCTCTCACAAACAAAATGATCACAGAACTTTTGTTTATTCTACCATGTCAGCTTTCTCAATACGTGAGGTCTCATCCATAGCTGCCCCGCTGTGTTCAACAAATGAGAGTAGCACTTCCTATTTGGGACCGCTATTCATGGCGTAATCAGTCATTACAACAATAAGTGACAGAAAATTAGAAAATGAAAGACTTCAAAAATTCCACTAAATATATCCTGTTTTGTTTATAAAGTGCGATCCAGAATGCATATCAAGGAAAGTTTGATTGTTCTTTCTAATGAAAACAACGATGAATTCATATTTTAGTGGTAAAGTTAACAATAAGTGTACAAAGAATATTATCAATGGCCCTTCTTTGAGCAGACGATGACCACGAATGACACATCATACCTGTATCATCTCATTCTGATCTCATACACACTGGTACATCCTCCTAAATCAGGCAAATGAAACCTTACTGACAGTGGCCGTCAAATGATTGCTCCCTTGTCTTCGGCAGTCAAGCAATTGTTCCCGACACGAGGCATCACATACCGCATCTTCCTATGCCATTTCTCTAACTTTGACCGTTATTTTGTTTCTATTTGGATCCATTTTCAGCACTTGTGCAATAGATGAAGTTTGGCAAAACTGTGGGTTCCAAATCATAGGTACGCATGAACGGGGTGTAAAACGAAATGTTGTCAAACGCAAAACCTACTTCGTACTCAGTCACAGAAGACAATGATTTCGACAAACGAGAATATAATCCCTCTTAAGTCTACTTTTGCTTTTCCTTTCTCTTTCCCTTCAATCGTTCTCCATAATGACTGATTCCCTATTTTATGATTTTATAGACTTTCTATCGGCTCTTTTCATTTCAATCAATATATTAGTCTATCCACCTTTGCTATTTGCAAAATTTAAAAAAGCAGAAAAGCTTCAAAAAGAAGAGGAGGCCAAAAACAAAGGTTTGTCATAAACCCATAGACCTTAATACTAAAATGAACCCGAAAGCTGTTTGTCGTCATTGTGGTGAACACGGCCATAAACTAAAGACAAGTAAGAAATGTCGCCTTCATGAATCATACAAACGAGGTCAGTATCTTCTTACTAATGCCTGATAATTTCACACTGATTCTAATACTTTACTGCAGTTGGGAAAAAACCAAAAGCAACTGAGGCTGACACAGAAGAACAGAAGGCTGAAAAAAAGAAAGGACGTACCTCAAGGGATGCGCTGAACGCGAACCCTGATGCCGCTCGTCGACAACGCCGGAACCGTACGATTAAACAAGAAATACAAGCGCGATATGGGAGCAAAGTGGAAATATTTCACGAAAGACACTGTTTCAAAATGTCGTCCGTCCAGAGTTCGCAACTCTCTTGCAAAGTCGCATCACGTCTTTATCGGAATTCATGCGCAACCTTATAATCCGAATGCAATTCTTTGTCAATGCATATATAATTGAATATAGCCAGAGAGAAATCCCAGTGTATCTGTACTCACAGAACTTTTGGTATTCGATCGCACAACTGGTGATGAATATCTATGTGACGAACACCAATCCTCATATGCCAGACAGCATTTATGATTTTTGGAATCAATTTCGCGAGCGGCATCCTGCTATTGTTTTCCCGAGAAACAACTTCACTGGATACAGTGATGCTCTTTCTGCCGCTTGCAAGACATTGCGAGATACTTATACAAACGACATTGTTGAAAATTTCCAACAAAGAGTTTGCGGATTCATCATTCATAGGCTTCAAATGCTTGTTCCAGTAAGGCACCGCAACAGAAATTTATTTGCCTGATTCAATGACATTCTTATTGTTTCCCACTGCAGGATCTATCTAAATCGTCTGCAAGTCGGATCACGTATGATTATCTGTACGAAAGCATTGCCGGTGGTGAGCCAGCTTGGCCCTCATGCTTGGAAAATACGTCCTTCGACCTATTCCTTGCAATTGTTAACCTCCGTGATTTTCTTATTCCGTTGATGCCCCAAATGTGCACTCTCAAGGCTTTATCAGAACGACCTGGGGTATGTATCCCTGTATTGCGTGCTATATTAGAGATGTACGAGCAAGAGCACCAACAGAACGACGACGACGAATCAGGCAACTTGCCTAGGCTGTTTTCATTAGCACCTCAACCTTCCTTTCACTTTCGCTTCGTCACCATTAATGCAAAGGCATTAAGGGCGTTGGTTTAAGTCAGAAACGATACAGACGACTATGAAGGTAACTTGGAGATTTTTAACCAAGTCTTTGACTTGAACAAGTACGGCTTCCGAAGGTCAGTTAACTATTATCTGAGAATAATGTACGAAGCTAAGCATCACTTTTAGCATGAATTGCGGAACGTTCACAAATGAAATCTGGACGGACGGTTTTAGTGTTGTTTTTCACTTTGCTCGCAGTGCAAAGCTTAACACAGTTGAGCTTGAACTCGAAGATTTTACCACTGAAGACATCAACAGATATTACTGTGTGTGTGGGATTGACCCTGGCGTGCGGCATCTATATACTGCGTCATATGGTGCTGGTGAAACAGAGCATGAAATCCGCCGCTGTTCGTCTGCAGAGTATTACTGCATGACTGGGTCGCCTCAAAGGGGTCAGCAGCTACTGAAACAAAAAAGACATCAGGGCATTGATACCATCGAGAGTAATTTTCCAAGTGCAAAAACATGCGATAT